>JAPQNM010001164.1:0-5000 GCA_029783475.1 Metacarcinus magister | reverse complement strand
ATTCAAGTAGTTAGTGTAGAATATTTATATCAAACAGCCTTCCCAGGTACCCTAGGGTCTGTTGCTGTTTGTGTTCCCTTGTATTCCCTTGTATTCCTCCTCCTCCTCCTCCTCCTCCTCTTCCTCCTCCTCCTTCTCCTCCTCCTCCTCCTCCTCCTCCTCCTCCTCCTCCTCCTCCTCCTCCCCCTCCCCCTCCTCGTCTTCTGCTACTACTTTGGCAGAGGTCTGATCTTGTAACCTTCATGATCGGTAGATAGCCTTCAAAAGCAGCCAATCACAGCCTCAGTACTGAGACAGCCACCAATCAGCGCCTCAGTACTGAGACAGCCACCAATCAGCGCCTCAGTACTGAGACAGCAACCAATCAGCGCCTCAGGACTGAGACAGCTTGGATCTGCATTACCGCCGCCTCAACACTTTCACAGCTTGGATCTTCTGCCTTTAAAAAACTACCTCAATATTCTCGGCATCGTGGTTTAACAGCCACTACAAATATATACTAAGAATTATGTTTGTAAAAACAGAAATTTCGTGTTGTGTTCGCATGCCCTCGGGCAAGGAGGTGACGGCCATCCACGTGCTCGCGGAGCAGGTGAAGACCTGGCTTTGGTTCAAGAAGAGGAGCTTTTGTCCCGTAATGATGATTCGCCTTCATCGTGGACGGCGACAAAAAGTTTCTAACGAGGTATACGAATACCCCGCTTGTCGCTTAAGCGTGGACCTCGAAAAGGTACGAGAACTCGATTTGGATTGTTTTACGAGAATGAAAGTGAAGTGGGGCAAGAAAACCCTGCGGAAGAAGGCCGTAAACCTCAAGCCTCTGCTTGAGTGTTTACAGAAGGATAGCCAAAGCCTTGCCAATATTCACGTTGCGTTGGATGTGTCTTCGTTTTATCCGTTGACGTTTACTTTGAACACGGAAACGGAGGAAGCAGGCACACCGGAAGTCAACCTCCCTGCTACCGAGGCAGAGGAGGAACAAGCGGCCAGCGACGAGCTGCTGCCCACCGTAACCAAGGCGGCTGTCCACGAGGACAACAAGGACGAGGAACGTGCGTCACACGAAGTACACCAAGACAAGGATCTCGAGGATCAGAATGTCACGGCCGCCGATAGCGAGGCAGCAGATCCTGAAAGTAAAGTAATTCGCTGGAACGTAAAGGTGCCTCGGAAGTTTCAACGACAGAAACTGGGCGCCAAGCACACCTTCCTCGCCACTCTCCGTAAACAATATCAAGTGGACGTTACGTATGATTCTATAACTCAACAAATATTCTTCCGAGGCCTGAAAGTAAATGTAAAGTGTTGTCACGATCATGTAAAGGACGAGGTTAAGGCGTGGCGAGCACGTAATGAACAGCTGCAGAAACAGGCAGATGCAAAGATGGCTGCGAAAAACAACACAAAGGCGACCGAAAATAAGTTAAAGGCGACCGAAAAAGAGACAAAGGCAATCGAAAATAAGTCAAAGGCGACCAAAAATAAGTCAAAGGCAATCGAAAATAAGACAAAGACGACCGAAAATAAGACAAAGACGAACGAAAATAAGACAAAAGCGACCGAAAATAAGTCAAAGGCAACCGAAAATAAGACAAAGACGACCGAAAATAAGACAAAGGCGACCGAAGATAAGACAAAGACGACCGAAAATAAGTCAAAGGCGACCGAAAATAAGACAATGACGACCGAAAATAAGACAAAGGCGACCGAAGTTAAGACAAAGACGACCGAAAATAAGTCAAAGGCGACCGAAAATAAGACAAAGACGACCGAAGATAAGACAAAGACGACCGAAAATATGACTAAGACGACCGAAAATAAGACAAAGGCGACCGAAAATAAGACAAAGACGACCGAAAATAAGTCAAAGACGACCGAAAATAAGACAAAGACGACCGAAAATAAGTCAAAGACGACCGAAAATAAGACAAAGATGATCGAAAATAAGACAAAGACGACCGAAAATAAGACAAAGACGACCGAAAATAAGACAAAGGCGACCGAAAATAAGACAAAGACGACCGAAAATAAGTCAAAGGCGACCGAAAATAAGACAAAGACGACCGAAAATAAGTCAAAGGCGACCGAAAATAAGACAAAGACGACCGAAAATAAGTCAAAGACGACCGAAAATAAGACAAAGACGACCGAAAATAAGACAAAGACGACCGAAAATAAGTCAAAGACGACCGAAAATAAGACAAAGACGACCGAAAATAAGTCAAAGACGACCGAAAATAAGACAAAGGCGACCGAAAATAAGACAAAGACGACCGAAAATAAGACAAAGACGACCGAAAATAAGTCAAAGACGACCGAAAATAAGTCAAAGGCGACCGAAAATAAGACAAAGACGACCGAAAATAAGTCAAAGACGACCGAAAATAAGTCAAAGGCGACCGAAAATAAGACAAAGACGACCGAAAATAAGTCAAAGACGACCGAAAATAAGACAAAGACGACCGAAAATAAGACAAAGACGACCGAAAATAAGTCAAAGACGACCGAAAATAAGTCAAAGACGACCGAAAATAAGACAAAGACGACCGAAAATAAGACAAAGACGACCGAAAATAAGTCAAAGACGACCGAAAATAAGACAAAGACGACCGAAAATAAGTCAAAGACCGTTGAAAACAAGGGAAAGGTTACTGAAAACAAGATAAAATATTCTGAAAACAAGACAAAGGCTTCTAAAAACAAGAATAAGGCTCATGAAAACAAGAATAGTTCTTCTGAAAACAAGAATATGGCTGCTGAAAATAAGAATAAGGTTCACGAAAATAAGAATAAGGTTTGCGAAAATAAGAATAAGGCTTCTGGAAACAAGAATAAGGTTTCTGAAAACAAGATGTTGGTTAATAGAAGGAAGAATAATTCTGGAAACAAGAATAAGGCTTCTGGAAACAAGAATAGGGCTTCTGGAAACAAGAATAAGGCTTCTGGAAACAAGAATAGGGCTTCTGGAAACAAGAATAGGGCTTCTGGAAACAAGAATAGGGCTTCTGGAAACAAGAATAAGGCTTCTGGAAACAAGAATAGGGCTTCTGGAAACAAGAATAGGGCTTCTGGAAACAAGAATAAGGCTTCTGGAAACAAGAGTGAAGCTTATGGAAACAAGATTGTGGGTTACTACGTCTACTGGCTGACCGCGGCACTCATGGCTTACTACGCGTGGCTGCAAGTCTGCAAAGAGTGACGCGTCTAATGTCTAACGTTGAGAAATAAATATATACCGGAATATTATAGACTACAGCCAAATCACTTTAAATTTGTTATGTTGATGCAGAGTAGAAATGTAGGATTATTAACAAACTTAGCGCAATTTATTAATATGTTATTATGAATGTTTAGGTAATACATAACTACAAGTATATTAATCAGGAGCTGTGCTCCATACTTTATAAAAAGTCTGAGCAATAAATATATTATCTTTCTTTCTTATTTTCTTTCACACACACACACACACACACACACACACACACATATATATATATATATATATATATATATATATATATATATATATATATATATATATATATATATATACATACATACACACACTCAACCTTCCTTCAAATAGAGAACAAATAGTCTCACTAACACCGCCACGAACCTTCTGAGAGCAATAATTAAAGACAAACTTATCAACCATTCACAATTCACAGATTCAACTGAGCCTCGCCGGCCATTAGTTGTAGTTTTGTAACAGCTGAACAAACGAAGAATCAAATGAGCCTCATCCGTTGTATCGTGTGGACGTAAGGGGTGGTGATCTGTAGGCAATTTTGAGGTAGAAGACCAGCATCGTCTAGTAATGTTAAATAATGCTGATTTCCAATGAAAACAGGACTTAATATCATTGCGATGAGAAAACTAAGTTCAGAGTCATGTTCAGCATGCCTGAGAAGCGACGCCTGAGAGCACAACACTGAGTTAAATTGGAATACGGGTGGTCAGCCTCCAGTAAAGCGATGTTTTAGACGCAACAGAGTGAGTATCTGGTATGGACGGTAAAGGACGTGAAGGAGTAAAAAAGGTGGAAGGAAGGAAGGAAGGAAGGAAGGAAGAGAAACTACGAACAGTATAAAGTAACACAGAAACCACAAGTAGAACAGAAAAGAACTACAAATAGATTAAGAAGAACAAGAATAAGGACAAGAAAATAACGAGGAGGACGAGAAAAATGAGGCGTAGGAGGGAGTAGTGACCGCCCACCTTGTGTGTGTGTGTGTGTGTGTGTGTGTGTGTGTGTGTATGTGTGTGTGTATGTGTGTGTGTGTGTGTGTGTACCAAGAGTGCGTGAGTAAGGTATTAGGGGTTACATCTTTAAGAAAATTTTGTGTAACGGACATTTTTTCTCTCTTTCAGTAATGACATCAAGAAGGAGGCGGATAAACAGGTGTGTGTGTGTGTGTGTGTGTGTGTGTGTGTGTGTCTGTGTGTGTGTGTGTGTGTGTGTGTGTGTGTGTGTGTGTGTGTGTGTGTGTGTGTGTGTGTGTGTGTGTGTGTGTGTGTGTGTGTGGGCGGTTATTCCTACTTGAACCTTAATAACATAGCAAGGTAGAGAGCCAGCAGCCAGCCAGCCAGACGCCACCTGCCTCATGGGGGTAGTGGGTAATGGGTAATGGGGATGGGGATGGGGATGGGGATGGTAATGGGGACGGGGATGGGGATGGGGATGGGGATGGGGGAGGGAGAGGCAGAGGTCACTTGGTTGTTTTTCTCCGTGTTACGTAGAATCACTCCCATCGCTAATCAAATAACTCACTGTGTCCTTCCCACACTTGCTCTTTTTTACCTGTCCTCTTTGTACAGGTAATAATTTTTTTTTCTCTCTCTCTCTCTCTCTCTCTCTCTCTCTCTCTCTCCTCTCTCTCTCTCTCTCTCTCCTCTCTCTCTCTCTCTCTCTCTCTCTCTCTCTCTCTCTCTCTCTCTCTCTCTCTCTCTCTCTCTCTCTCTCTCTCTCTCTCTCTCTCTCTCTCTCTCTCTCTCTC
>JAPQNM010001163.1:55000-78302 GCA_029783475.1 Metacarcinus magister | reverse complement strand
CTTGTCCTTAACCTAACTTAACCTAACCTGACACTTTCCTGATTACTTAAACACTTACAAACTCATTTAGAATGACTTAATAACTTATAAAATCACTTATAATTACTTATCAACACTTAATTAATTTACCTGCAGAGACTTGTAACACAAATATAAGATTACAGTTTTGTAGTAATGATGAAAGTTGTGTGTTTTGTGCGATATCTTTAAAACTGTTTGGTGTATGTGCGTTTGCATGGTATAGCTGTGTGCGTAAGAGATTGGCTTACATACACACTTAATTTGCTATGCATGGGTCATGTGTACGTAAAGTTATACGCACATAAAGTTAGGTGTAAGGTGTGAAATTGTGTGTTTTTGTGAGTAAAAATTTGTATGTTTTGTCCAATATTTCTAAAACTGTTTGATGTGTGTGTGTTTGGATTGTATGTGTGTGTGCGTAACATATTGATCTATGTATGTACTCAGTTTGGTGTATATGGGAGTTGTGCACATGGAGTTATGCGTACATAAAAGTGTGTGTACAGTGAAAACTGATATAATATTGTGTGTAAAAGTTTGTACATTTTGTGAGATATCTTTAAAACTAATAAATCTATGGGCGTTTGAATCATTTGTCTGTGTGCGTAAAAGATTGGTTTACATACACACTTAATTTGGTGTACATGGGTGTTGTGTACGTAAAGATATGAAGTAAGACATTCAATGATCAAAATTAACACAAACACACACACACACACACACACATGTATACTTAGAAAAAGGAAAATAACACACACACACCTACACATACATACAAACACACACACACATACATCTACACGTAAACACACACACACACATATATCTCCACATACACAGACACACACACACACATACATCTACACGTACACACACACATGTACGCATATAATCCACACGTACATGGAAAAACCAAAATCACACACGACATAATACAAAACCGAAGAAAGATTATGTATGTTTGTGTTTGAAAGTTTGTGTGTTTTGTGAGATATCTTTAAAACTATTTGGTGTATGTGCGTTTGCAATGTATGTCTGTGTGCATAAAAAATTGATTTATGTGTGTACTGAAGCTCGTGTACATAGGTCTTGTGTACGTCTAGTTATACGCACAAAGTTAGTAGTCTGGTAAAAAATCATGCGTTTATGTGCGTAAAAGTTTGTATATTTTGTAAGATATCTTTAAAAGTAATTGGTCTATGTGCATTTCGATAGGATGAGTATGTGCGTAAAAGCTTGGTGTACGTACATAGTGAATGTTATGTCCATCAGTTCTGTGTGCGCGTATATAAACACACACATGTACACTTACTTGTCTGTGTCCACTAGTAATCCTGATGAACACACTCCAAGTGTAATGTTGAGTCCTTGGCAGAGTGCAGATTCACACCAAACATGGACAGTTTTTTGTGTGAATGTTTGTATATTTTGTAAGATATCTTTAAAAGTAATCATTGTTTGTGCATTTGGATGGTGTGGCTGTGTGCGTAAATGATTGGTCTACATACACAGTGAAGCTCGTGTACATAGGTCTTGTGTACGTGGAGTTATACGCACATAAAGTTAGTAGTCCGGTAAAAAATCATGCGTTTATGTGAAAAAGTTTGTATATCTTGTAAGATATCTTTAAAAGTAATCAGTGTATGTGCGTTTGGATAGTGTCAGCATGTGCGTAAAAGCTTGGTGTACATACATAGTGAATTTAGCGCTGTGTGTATGCTTATATAGACGCACACATGTACACCTACTTGTTTCTGTACACCAGTAATCCTGATGAACACACTCCGAGTGTAATGTTGAGTCCTTCTGAGTCCTTGGCAGAGTGCAGATTCACACCAAACATAGCCAGCTTTTTGGCATTTTCTAAGTAATGTAATTCTGCTTCAGCTGGTGTTTGGCCTCTGTAAGTAAAGTGATTATAAGTATTGAACTAATTATAAGTATTGAAATGACTTAAAATACACTTAAAACACAAAAATTGATTTACAACACACTGAAAAACAATTAGAATTACTGAAAAACACTTAGAATACACTTAAAATTATTAGAATGACTTAAATCTGCTTGTGTTTGGCCCCTGGAAAGTATTTATAAGTATTTAAGTCATTATAAGTAGGAGTAGTAGTGGTTGATTGACTTAAAACACACTTAGAATGGCTTGAAATACACTTAAAATGACTTAATACACACTTAAATTGACTTAAAATGACTTACAACACTGAAAACCAATTAGAATTACTTAAACACTTCAAATAATAATAATAATAATAGTTTTTTGTTGTTTTCTAAGTAATATAATTGTGCTTGGGTGAGTGTCTGGCCCCTGTAAGTATTTAAGTAATTATAAGTAACCCCAGACTCAGGAAAAAGTGGTGGTGGTGGAGTGTGTGCTTATGTGAATAACAGATGGTGTAAGGATATTACTGTGATTGAAAAAGTATGTAATGACTGCATTCAATATATGACACTCTCCGTGAGACCTTGCTATCTACCAAGGGAATTTAATAAGATTTTTATAATAGTGGTTTATATTCCTCCAAATGTTAATGTAAAAAATGCAGAAAGTTTATTATATGATGCTGTGTGCAAGATTGAAAATGCGTCATCTGAAGCTGTTAAGTTAATAACAGGAGACTTGAATGGTTCTAAGTTTAAGGGTTACGTCCCTCATTATCATCAGTATATTGACTTTGCTACAAGGGAGGAGAAAATATTAGATTATTATTTCTGTAACACAACAAGTAGCTAGAAGGCGAGCAAATTGAAGCCCCTCGGTTTGTCAGACCATGCTATGTGCCTCTTGTCTCCTGTTTATAGACAAAAATTGAAAACTTGTAAACCGGTCATTAAGGAAATATAGGAGTGGGATGACAAAGTGAGCGATACTTTGAGGGGTTGTATGGAAATGACAGAATGGGATGTACTGTATGATGAAAATGTTAGTATTGATGGAAATGTGGATGTCTTAAATTGTTACTTATCTTTTTGTGTGGAAAACATTTTGCCTGTCAAAAGTGTTAAGTGCTACCCTAACAATAAGCCCTGGTTTACAAAAGATTTGAAAAAGTTGCTACATCACAAAAGACTATGTGGGGTACAAAATGATCAAGTAAACCTAAAAATCATTCAGAACAAAGTTGATGATATGATTAGTGTGGAAAAAGAAAAATACAAGAGAAAAATGTAAAATTGGTTTAAGAATGATACAAAGGCTGCTTGGCAAGGTTTGCATACCATTACTGGGATGACCAAGAAATCCGTGACTCCAGACATAATAAATATAAAAGATTATTGCAATGAATTAAATAAGTTTTACTGTAGATTTGATGTCCAAGATTATTCTGTAGAACAGAACAGACTTACTGAGCTTTTATGTAACAAGGAACATGAGAAATTTACTGTGACACATGAGGATGTTGTAGAAAGTTTGAAGAGAGTTAAGAGCAATAAAGCGTCAGGGCCTGATAGAGTAAGTGCTGAGGTTATAAACATTTGTAAATACGAGTTGGTTCCAGTTTTATGTAGGATTTTCCAGAGTTCTCTGGATCAATCTTATATACCTAAATTGTGGAAGACATCTGAGATTATTCCTGTGCCAAAACATCAAACACCTAAAGGTTATAATGATTACAGACCTGTAGCTCTGACATGTATATTTATGAAATGTTTAGAAAGTGGTGTTCAAAAATTCCTGCTTTTAGAAGTGAAACACCAGATGGATGTATAGCAATTTGCCTATAAGAAGGATAGGTGTGTGGAAGACGCTACACTATCTATTATAAATTATATACTTCAATTTTTGGAGAATGTAAACAATAAATTGAGTAAGCACTTTGCTAAGGTATTGTTGGTTGATTTTTCAAGTGCTTTCAACACTATACAGCCTCATGTGTTAATGGAAAAGCTCATAGGTCTTAACGTGAGTCCATTACTTGTTCTATGGATACGTGAGTTTTTGGTAGGAAGGGTGCAATGTGTAAAACTTAAAGAACAAATCTCTGACTTAACTCTAACTAACACGGGTGCGCCTCAGGGTTGCGTATTGTCACCCCTATTGTTTTCTCTTTATACAAATGATTGCAGAAGTAGAAATGATTGTAATAAGATATTCAAATATGCAGATCATACTGCTATAGTTTCACTCTGTGTAAATAATGATGTTAGGTATAGACAGGAAGTTAACAGTTTCAGTACATGGTGTAAGGAGAATTTTGTACAACTTAATGTTAACAAAACCAAGGAAATGATTATTGATTTTGGTAGGACTGCCGTACGACATGAACCTTTGCTAATTAATGATGGAAATGTTGAAAGAGTAGAAGAATACAAATATTTAGGAACGATTATAGACAATAAATTCAATTTTTCCTCTCACATTGCTAGTATATATAAGAAAACAAATTCAAGGATGTTTTTTGTTATAAAACTTTGTAAGTTAAATGTAAGTAGTAAAATAATGGATCTGTTCTACTGCAGTATACTACAGTCGGTATTTTCCTTTGCTATATGTTGTTGGTACAGAAATAGTACTCTGGAATCTAAAAGTAAAATAAGCAAGATAATAAAGAAATGTATCCTATTAAATGTTAAAAATACAAAACCATTGTTAGAACTATACAAACGAGCAGTTACCCAGAGGAGCAATGTTATAATAAATGACCCCAGTCACCCATTGCACTCATGTTATCAAATGTTACCATCTGGCAGAAGGTGGAGATCTGTGCAAGGCCCAACTTCTCGGTATAGGGAGTCGTATATAGCATCAAGTATTAGGGTATTGAATAGTATTTAACTGTTCTAAAAGAGGGCGGCACACAGGAATATCAGCAATGTATGTTTCATGTTTTAATGTATGTCTTATTTTTTAAACTTATATATTTATCTTTTATACTTTGGCAACCACAACACAAATTCTCTGTAAGAGCAATAAAGTATATTATTATTATTATTATTATCCATACTACTACTATCACTATTACTATTTATAATACTACTAAGAAAATCCATCCTAGACTATTCCCACTATGACTATACCATTTACCACTACTATTAACCTACTATTCCACACCCAACACTACTACTATCCATACTACTACTATTACTCTTACTATTACTATTTACCTCGATAGTTAAGTCCTCATAGACGCCATTGATCCTAGTGGCGCCTCCTAGTAGTGCTTGTGATAGTCCGATAGTCACGTCTGTATGTATGTCTTGACTATCCCGTCTGAAATAGTCACTGCTAGACACACACACACACGCACGAACACTTCTTTGCGGCCAACGGATAGTCTCAATACTTGACCATCCTCGACACCTGCGGATAGTAAGGATTAAGTGTTTTTCTATCTCGGTATTATTGGATCTGAGAGAGAGAGAGAGAGAGAGAGAGAGAGAGAGAGAGAGAGAGAGAGAGAGAGAGAGAGAGAGAGAGAGAGAGAGAGAGAGAGATTAATGCCAAAAATAAACTATAAATATTTTTTTTTCTTCACAAAATTATTTTCATGATATAAAAAATAAACAAAAATAATAGAATAAATCAATAAATAATTACATAAGGATTTATACGTACACATACACACATATGCGCACATGTAACTTATAGATTTTAACGTTTACGCACATATGGAATTAAAACGCACACATGCTTACACACACACACACACACACACACAAAAAAAAATAATAGTACAAAATATACGCACACATACGCACACATAACTAACAAATTCTAACATTTATACACACACAAAATTAAAACGCACACAAACTCACACAGACGCACACAAAAAAATTTATATGTACACACACTTATGCGCACACAAAAAAAAATTATACACACACAAACACACTTATACACACACATAAAATAAGTAAAAATTCACATACGCACACAAAAAAAATCATACGCACACAAACACACTTATACGCACACATCAAATAAGTCAAAAATCACATACGCACACAAACACACATACGCACACATCCTCTACACCTGGAACAGTACACACACTTTATAAATTTCAATATTTACATACACGCACACACACATACGCACATGAAACAATAGACACTAAAACGTCAAAAATACACACAGACAGAAATTTACACGCACACAAACTTACGTACATACATACGCACACATTAAATAAGTCACAAAATGAATGACTATCTATATTAGAATAGTAGTAATAGTTATAAATAGTAAGGATAGTCAGGTAGTGAGATAGTTTCAGCAAAGGGAGTTAAGAGGTGTGGTGTAACTGTGACTTGTGGCCGTCTAAGTCCTTCTATAATGGCAAGGATCTCAGCAGGAGGGGAAAGGCTGCCTCCTAACCTAACCTAACCTAACCTAACCTATTCAAAGGAAAAAACCCTGCACTCAACTTGGAGAGGAGGAGACAAAGCTTAGCCAACAAATAACAATCAACAGATGAAACAAGTGAGTGAGCCTACAACCTCCAGGGCCACAGCAATAAAAGAAACAGAATCGAGAGTAAAAGGAAAGAAAAGACAAGCACTTGAACCTGTGGAGGAGCTAGAAGAAGGTGAAGCAGGTGGGAGGCAACAAAAGTGTAATGACAATCTAAGCTGAAGGAAAAATATATATGTACAAGAACATACAAAGTAACATTGAAAGAAGATGAATATTATTAGTGTGTAGATTATGGGGCGTAGTTTTTATATAGGCAGAGTGTTAAGTGTACACAAGCAGAGTGTTTCAATGGTATTACAGGTGTACATATTCTTATTATATAAATATTTCATATATTTCATATTATTCTTATAACCACACACACACACACACACACACACACACAAATATACAAAATAAAATGCCTAACCTTTGGGTAATAAAATATAAAAAGCTTATATAACATAACATAACATAACCTAACTATAACATAACATAACCTAACCTAACCATAACATAACATAACCATAACCTAACCATAACATAACATAACCATAACCTAACCATAACATAACATACAAAGACGACCACACCCACCCACACACACACACACACACACACACACACACACACGGTAGAACAAGGTACATTTTGTTGATATAAATATAAATATAAATGAAACATTCTATTCTATTTCTAAAAAGGTAAACAAGGAAATAAAAGTGACTTGCGTTAAATTTTGTTTTGGCAGTGCTTACAGGTACGGCAGCCGTACCTGTAAGTGTTCCCTTATAGATACGGCACGTGCCTAACTTTTGTGTTATAAAATGTAAAAAGTTTATATAACCAAACCAAACCTAACATAACCTAATCTAATCATAACCTAACTAATGCCGTATCCGTATAGTGTTCCCTTATAGATACGGCACGTGCCTAACTTTTGGGTAAAAATCTTCTATAACCGAACCTAACCGAACCTAACCAAACATAATCAACCGAACATAACTTGAAAGATGCTTTACCAGGTCAATAATAATACAAATTATCATAATAATACAAATAATAATAATAATAATAATAATAATAATAATAATAATAATAATAATAATAATAATAATAATAATAATAATAAATAAATAAATAAATAAATAATACCTGTTTTGATGGCTTGCCAGCCTTCCGTCCGCCATTTTGAATTGATGGAGGTAAAATATCTCAATTGGAGAGAAAATAGCCGTCTAGATGGAGAGAAAATCGAAATAATGGAGGAAAATATTCTTCCCCCACCTCTCCCTCTCACCGCCGCCATCTTGGACTTGGACTTGGGTTTGAAATCTTTATCATTATCATTATTATTCTTAATATTATTATCATCATGGTGTTTTACGTATATTTTCATTGTTATTAAATTATTTAGAGAGTTTTTTAATTGCATGTTTTTTATTGTAATGGTTCCTGTTCATTGTTTTTCAGAGCTGCTTTTAAGAACTTTTTTCTAGAACATAAGAACATAAGAACATAAGAATTGATGAGACTGCAAGAGTACAGTTAATGAATGACCTACACGAGGCAGTTCCTTGTCCCCCACCCTTGTAATAATCCAATATTTATCCATCCCACCTGTCATCTCTATCCATACTCTGATCCAACCGTCTTTTAAAGCTACCTATTGACTCACCACTTACTACGTGTCTACCCAGCCTATTCCAATCGTTCACGAATAAGCGGACAAATATTGGGCCACTATTGAATTTCCGATATTGTTCATGATGGGCCATAATGTCATGATTTATCAGTCCGATTAATAAAAGTTATCCGGATGCACAGCGGCCCAGTATTGGTGAACAATCTGGACCATACTGGGTAAATTACTGGAAGCCATTATATACCCAACATATTTAATGGGCCATTATCGTATATGTAAAGGGAAAAAGTTAAAATTTTCGAGATTGATATCGGACCAGCATCATTCCGACGTCTTGGATCCCCGATATCCCGATATCTATCCAGCATCATGATGCCGCTCTAAGACCTTGACTCATTTATTTGCACTTATATATAAGATAAGAATGAAATCAGGGAGTCAATAAAAGAGTTTTGGGAAAACATAGGTGTAGGTGAGGTATTGGAAGTGAGAGAAGGGTGCTTGACACTGGAAGGAAAGGATTCGAATGAGTTGAATGAAAGGATCAGCAGGGAAGAGGTTGAAAAATGTGTGAAAAGACAGAGGAATGGTAAGGCAGCAGGACCAGATGATATCCCATATGAATTTTATAAGAATGGTGGTGAGGTTATGATTGATAGAATGACTGAGCTATTTAACGAAGTGTGGGAAGAAGAGAAGGTGCCGAGAAAGTGGAATGAATGTAGAGTGACACTAATTCATAAGGGAGGATACAAGAGTAAGAATGAGTTGAAGAATTATAGGCCAATTGCCCTTGTGAACACAGTAGGCAAAGTCTTCTGTGCTGTGTTGAATGACAGATTGTGTAAATGGACTGAGAGAGTAAGAGTACTGGGTGAAGAGCAAAATGGTTTCAGAGTGGACAGAAGAGCAGAAGATAATGTATTTGTCGTGAATGAAACGATTGCAAGAAAAAAGAATGAGGGAGGCAAGCTGTATTTAGGATTTCTAGATATAGAGAAAGCTTACGACAGGGTAAATAGAGAAATGCTTTGCAGAGTTTTAGAAAAGGTTGGGCTAAGTGAATAAATAGTCAAAATTGTCATGAGTATGTATGTTGGGACCAAAGCTAGATACAAACTAGGGAATATAGAGACAGAATGGGTGAAGAGTGAGAAAGGAGTCAGGCAAGGATGTATTCTGTCACCAATCTTGTTTAGTATGTACACAGAAGAACTAGCAGTCAGGTTGAGAAGAATGAATGCAGGAGTGAGTGTCGGGAGGGACAAGGTATGCATGTTGTTATATGCAGATGATGTAGTCTTAATGAGTGAGTCTGCAGAGGAGCTACAAAGCTTATTAGATGTGGTAGATGAGTATGGAAGAGATTTTGGAGTGAATTTTAGTTGTGAAAAAAGTAAGGTAATGATAATGAATAGATCAGAAGATGAGAGGGATGCTACATGAAGACTTGGAGTGAAAAGAGTTGCAGCAAGTATGTGAGTACAAGTATCTAGGGATATGGATGAGCACAAATGGATGTGAGAAGGCTAAGAATGAAAAGATTAGTATGGTGAATCAGTGGGTTGGCAGACTAGGGAGTGCAGCAAGAATGAGAGCGAGTAAATATGACGTGTTGCGAGAGATATGGAAGAGTGTGGCTGTTCCGAGTGTAATGTATGGTATGGAAGTGATTGCATGGAGTGAAAAGGAGATAGACAAGTTGGAAGTAGGGCAGAATAGAGTAGCAAGAATGGCACTGAATGCACCAAGGTATGCAGCTGTAGAAGCTTTGAGAGGTGACATGGGATGGAGTACGTTCAGGGAGAGACAGATAAAGGCAACTTTGAGATATAAAGTTAGGCTGGAACGAATGGAGAATACAAGAATTGCACAGAAGGTGTATTTGTGGAATGTAAGGAGGAGTAAATGGGAGAAGAAATGTCTGAATATGGTAGACAGGAGTGGCATGCTCGTTAGGTGGGTGCATAAATTTTGTGAAGGGAGAGAATGGTTGTATGAATGAAAGGTGATGAACAGAAGTAGAGAAGGGTTAGAGTGGGATGTGAAAAGATGGAAAAGCGAGATAGACAAAACAGTGAAAGGTGTGGGACTAAGTAAGTGGAAGACTGAGATGGAACGAAAGAAGACTTTGGAATGGTACAGAGAGAAAGAGGCCCCAATGTATGTAAGGTGGTATGATGGAAGCCTGGGTGGTGATCTTCTCTTCCGAGCTAGCTAAGGGCACAGTGTATGGATGTGAATGCAAGGAACTACAGATGGTCAGAGTCCCGCAGCAAAGTGTACCAGATGTGTGACATGGGAGAGGATGAGACGGTAGAGCATGTAGTACTAGAATGCGAGAAGTATGACCGTGACAGAATGGAAATGATGCGTGTGATTCTAACAGAAATGGGACGTGAAATGAATGAGGTGACTGAAAGAACTGGAAGGGAATGGATGGCGTTGTTGCTAGGACTGTGTGAGGAGACGAGTGAACGGATGATTGACACGGTGAAAGAGTTCCTGGAGAAAATGTGGTATGCGAGATTCTGAGATTAGAGCATGTACTTAGAGTATGCATCTTTGATTTATTTATTTTTTTTTATTTATTTATTTATTTATTTATTTTTTTTTCTGTGTACTTTCCTTTTTTTCCCTTATTCCCCTCACAGGAGCTGCCGATAAAAAGGCCTGACTTGGAGGAGGAAATTTCAAGTCACCTGTGGCATCAATATCAAGATCAAGATCAATTGAACCTGAAACTGTCACGTATAAGCCAAGTGGAAAGTGGAAAATTAATTGAAAATACTAAACAGTTTCTTGTACAGACTTGTGAAAAAGAAAAAGAAAATAAGTGTGATTGAACAGAAAGAAGAAGAAGAAGAAGCAGGGACGACACAGTGTTTGGAGAAGCAAGTTGAGTGAAGGTAGACGACGTGTAGACAAGTATTACACGTCCTGAACATCATCACATTCCACCTGCCCTGCCCTGCCCTGCCCTGCCCACCGTGCTTGTGGCGGCAAACATTAACCCTCTCCAAGACCCGCCGTCATCCGCCTCACCTGCGCCTTCCTCAAGAAGACAGGACAGCTTTCCTGCCTGTGATACCCTGACAGGACTCCACCAAGGCACATACCACCCCAAGGATCATCCTGGCCCTAAACAACAACAACAAGGGTGAGTACCTAACACACACACACACACACACACACACACACACACACACACACACACACTTGTACTGAATGTGTAGAAAGCAACAGGAATATAAATTAAACTGGGACATTTGGACATGTTGGAGATGGTGGAAGGAAATTTAAAATGGGGTTTGTGGTGGTGTTAACCGCCTTCAGTAAGCAAACCTATGCTCTGCGGAAGTTGTTGAAAAGTTCCAAGTGTTATATTACTTCATGAGGAACCTTAACAGGGACCAAACAACGGTGAATATAAACTAACATAACGGTCGTGTGAATAGCCGATTAGAAAAATTGGTAAAGATTCGTTTCCTTAACCACTCGATATCTCGTTACCTTTATAATGCACTGCAAATTCAACCTCAGAAACTTATTCAGATCACCATAAATAGTTATGCTGCTGAATTACAGAAAAAAAATACGATTTTTTAATTTTTTTTAGGTTACATTAGGTTACGTTAGGTTTAGTAACGTTTAGTTCGATTTGGTTAGGTTTAGTTAGATTGTTATGTTATGTTATGATAATTTAGAAGCTATCAAATGTTTTCTATGACTAAAAGAGGGGTTGTGTGAGGTGCAGACGCCATTTTTTTCGTAGCACACGCAATTCTAGTGAAGATGTAAAAATTTTCCCCCCAAAAAAATTGCTTTGTTAGCATAACCTTCCCAGAGGTGCAGTTAAATAAACTTAACCAAAACTAACCCAACCTAACCTAACTAAACGTAACTAAACCTAACCAAACCTAACTATAAACCTAACCTAAATTTTAAAAAATTTTTCTGTAATTCAGCAGCATAACTATTTATGGTGATCTGAACAAGTTTCTGAGGTTGAATTTGCAGTGCATTATAAAGGTAACCAGATATCCAGTGGTTAAGGAAATGAATCTTAACTGAAAAATTATATTACACGACGGTCGTGCGAATAGGCAACAAAAATGATTTTACACAATGGTCGTGCGAATAATCACCAGACAAATTACATTACACAAAAGTTGTGCGAATAACTGATGAAAACTTATGTGCACGACGGTCGTGTGAATAGACAATAAAAAAATAAGTACACGACGGTCGTGCATATAGACACTTCCATGTGGAATAGTTATTTGCATGATGGTTGTGTAAATACACTTTTCTCATTATGCACACAATGGTCGTGCATATAGACACTTCCATGTGGAAAAGTTATTTGCATGATGGTTGTGTAAATACACTGGAACCTTGCATTTTGAGTTTAATTCGTTCCATTACTAAGCTCGTTTTACGATTTGCTCGTTTTGCAAATCAATTTTCTCCATTGAAATTAATTGAAATACAATTAAACTGTTCCAAGTCCCAAAAACCACGCGCCCCCCCCCACCCCACCCACCAATTTTGTTTTTTTGTTTTTTAAAACAAAACATAATACAGGGTAAAGATTTGTTTTCTTAACCACTCGATATCCTTTATAATGCACTGCAAATGCAACCTCAGAAACTTATTCAGATCACCTCAAACAATTATGCCGCTGAATCACAGAAAAGAATAAGCTTAGGTTACATTAGGTTTGGTTAGGTTAGGTTAGGTATCGTTATGTTTAGTTAGGTTTGGTTGGGTTATTTTTGCTTAGGCTTATGCTATGTTAATTTAGAAGCTATCAAGTGTTTTCTATGACTAAAAGTAAGGTGTTGTGTGAGGTGCAGACGCCATTTTCTTTGGTAGCCACATGCCATTCGGGTGAAGATGTAAAAATTAACGGAAAAAATTGCTTTGTTAGCATAACCTTTTAAGATCTTTAAACACACTTTTAAAACAATAGAAGCACATTTAAACACATAAAAGATATTGAGAGAGAGCAATAGCAATGGATAACAAAAATATTGTACAAACTATAAAAAATTCCACTATTATTTTTCTCAGTATTTGGGTAAATAGCATCCTCCAAACATCCTTACCTATATCATCGCGTAGATCTTTTATCTTTGTTCAGTATTTATATAGTTGAACTAGGTAAGCAAATTAAGAAATAACAATAATATTAAAATTTAAATGATTAGGGGATCCAGCGGGTGACGCCCCCGGTTAACGTTAGGTTAGGTTAGGTTAGGTTTGATTTATCTATGGTTTGATCATTTTGCCCAAAAACGGTTATCATATTAATTCAAAACACATCGAAATCTATCAGAATAATACAGTTTTGTCTTGAAAATAAGAGGATACTGTTTTTCCGAAAATTTTTCTTTTTCTCTCCCTCGTTGACTGCTGTATTGTTAAATAATTTTTCACATATATTTCAGGAAATAAAATAACTCTTATATTATTTATATTAATTTCATCACTTATAAGTAGTCATAACTTTTATAAGAATAACCTTACCTTTTTATATTTATTAATGAACATCTTTTCGGTTTATAAAAGTAAATCAATTCACTTTCTAACTTTCTTTATATCAAAAGTTTGGTTTGGTTTGGCAACTTTTTCTTTTTTTTCTTATTAGTTAATTTCGCTGACCTAACTTATAAATGACTTAATTTGTACTCTTATTTTCTACACTACAATACTATTTTGTTTATTTTGACCTATTTTATAAACCTAACTATAAAACCTAGACAAAGAAAAGTTATTTTTCTTTATTATAGTTTCAGTGTTTACAATCTGTGATCAGTTGTTGGAAACAGCTAATGGTTTTGTGTTGATATAAACTGAACTTTTATTATTATTTTATTTCTTATATATTAATCTGTGTTAAATATGTTAAGTTCACTGAACACAAGGTATAGTTGGAAATATTTGTGTCAACCTGCTGGAGTTACAGTGTACAAGAATTGTTAGTATTGTTGGTTACTCGGTGGTAACGTATAAGTTGATCCCAAGTTTTGGAGAGGTTTTCTCAGGCTCAAAAAGTTGACTTGTACAGCGTAATTTATGGTATGCAACTACACGGTGATCGTAAATTGAAAAATGGGTAGTGGTGGTGTGAGGTGATGTCTTTGTTAATGAATGTTGTTGTTCCCTACAGGCTAATTGACGGTGCATCGTGTACACTGAAGGCAGGACAACAAGGCAGCAGGTGAAGCAGGGAGTCTGAACCATGGTGAGTCTTCACCTGTAACAGTGTTGGGGCAAGGCAGGACTAGTTTGCTATGTATGAGTATGTGTGTGAGGAAGGGGGGGGGGAGGGGGGTGTTTTGCCCTGCATGATTGCTGTAGTACAGGGATCCAAGGATAGGGGTAGTTTCCCCTCCCTCCTTTTCAAAGTGTGTTCTGTCCCTGCACTCGCACGGCTGCATCGTGTGTGTTCCTGGTGTGTTCACTCCTTCATGCTGCCTCTTTGTTCCAGGACAACAACCCCGAGGACTGTCCAGTGTGCCTGACTGGCTTTGATGACACCTTGAGGCGGCCACGAACTCTACCATGTGGGCATTCATTTTGTACCTGTTGCGTAGATGCAATTAAGGAACAGAATGAGGTCACGTGCCCCACCTGTCGCCTCAGACATGCTGTGCCTGAGACGGGACAGTTTCCTGTCTCCTATGTTACTGAAGCCTTTGTAAAAAAGATGAGAGGTGCAGCCTTAGCCACCCCACCACCCAAGCCTGTGAAGGACGCAGCAAAGCCAGCTGCTTTACTAGCATCAGAACGATGCCAAAAGGGGACACCGGGCCTCAGCAAGCCGGTACAATCTCTCCTGCAGGAGCAGGAGTCAAAGGTCCTGGCAGCCATCCACACCTGCCAAGAAATCCAGGCCCAGCTACATGACTACCAGACAACTCTGGTGGGCTGGGGTGAGCGGCAGCAGCACCTGGAGGACCGACTCCAAGCACTGATGGACCAAAGCAAGACTGCCAGGGTGCTGGTGCGGCAGGAGGAGTCCAAGGTAGCCGTCAAGAGGGGAGGAGGAGCAGCAGGTGGAGCAGCAGCTGCACGCTGTGCTGCAGGAACTTCGCACGGTCTCCACACGACCTGAAGCTTACAAGGTCATTGACGATGCAGAGTATCGCACCGACGAGGAGAAGCAGAGAGTGGAGGAGTGCTGTGCAATGTTTCCTGATGTGCATACAGTCAACACCATTACCAAGGTGAGTGTATTCGTCCAAAAATGTGGTGGCGTATAATTCAGATTGTTTCGTTCTGATGACATATGGCAATTGCACCTCACAGGCATTGCATTCACTGCTGTTTTTTTTATAGTCAATTATCAATATCATTAAAACCCATTTTTCATGCACCATAATAATGCAAATAATTGTTCAAAAATAGTTTTAGGACAATGCAGCCGGTATTTAGTTAATAGTAATTGAAGATGATATATTACTTGCATGGTGTTGTGCACCAACAGTTGAACATTATAATACCATAATATAAAGACAATATATTAATTATAACCTATTATTATTATTTGAAGATATATAAATTTATTACTTATTACCAGTATTTTCATTATATAAGGTTATATTGATTATAACATTATTATGATCATTATATAAAGATATGTAAATTACAATATTATTATCATCATTATATAAAAATATATTGATCATAACATATTACTGGTATTTGAAGATATACAAATTATTGCCTATTACTGACCGTTATGTGAAGACTATGAATAATAATGATATCTTATTACGTTAAATAGCCTATTGCCAATATCTTAAGGAACGTCCTGCCCGATCACGTCATGGTCAAGTGAGAATTTAAATGTAGATTTTATATTATCATAATTCTTAATGGAGAATGTTTCAACAATTCATACATATTTTTTTGAGTTGTATTTTGCTTGATATTTAAGATCATCATGAATACATATTCTTATGCATTTATAAATTTTATTTATAAAAGTTAATTTCTTTTGACTTAATTTCTCTGTGAGCAAAAACCTCCATGTCAAAATACTTCAACAAGTCTTAATGAAACATCATGATTAGATGGTTGTTTCTCAATAACTAAATTTAACTAACAATTGTAATTATTTTTAGTTCATTTACAGTAATAATTTATGAATATAGTGACATTCCTGACAAGTTATAAGGATATTTCATTCCATTTGTTAAGGATGCCATAATCTAATTTTTGAATAAAAATCTCTGTACGCGGCGACACCACTTCCTTGGACGACTGTACAGTGCCACTAATACTGTGTGTGGTTAGGAGTAACAGCAGCACAGCAACACACTGTACAGTGCCACTAATACTGTGTGTGGTTAACAGTAACAGCAGCACAGCAACACACTGTACAGTGCCACTAATACTGTGTGTGGTTAACAGTAACAGCAGCACAGGAACACACTGTACAGTGCCACTAATACTGTGTGTGGTTAACAGTAACAGCAGCACAGCAACACACTGTACAGTGCCACTAATACTGTGTGTGGTTAACAGTAACAGCAGCACAGGAACACACTGTACAGTGCCACTAATACTGTGTGTGGTTAACAGTAACAGCAGCACAGCAACACACTGTACAGTGCCACTAATACTGTGTGTGGTTAACAGTAATGGAAGTATTTAAAATTTTCTGTGGCTTTGGCAGCATTAACATAAACGACTAACTAATTACAGATCTCACAAGCACCACTCGTAACAATGGCTTCAAGACTATCTAATTACAGATCTCACAAGCACCACTCGTAACAATGGCTTCAAGACTAACTAATTACAGATCTCACAAGCACCACTCGTAATAATGGCTTCAAGACTATCTAATTACAGATCTCACAAGCACCACTCGTAACAATGGCTTCAAGACTATCTAATTACAGATCTCACAAGCACCACTCGTAACAATGGTTTCAAGACTATCTAATTACAGATCTCACAAGCACCACTCGTAACAATATTTTCAAGACTGTCTAATTACAGATCTCACAAGCACCACTCGTAACAATGGCTTCAAGACTGTCTAATTACAGATTTCACAAGCACCACTCGTAACAATGGCTTCAAGATCATTGGTAAGCGATTTAAATGGAACGAAGTGAAGAATTTTTGCTTTAATAAAATTGTTACTATTTGGAGTTCTTTGCCAGCACAAATAGTTAACAGCAATGCGATGAAACTTGTTAGGAATAAACTTGATAAGCCCATAGCATCAGTTACCCTAATTGATTATTTCACTCTTGCATAAGAAACTTTATTTTTTTTGTCTTTATAGTTTAGTGTTAGCAATAGCCGTAGGTTAAGCCTGTTTTCTCATGTTTTTATTAAAATTCCATGCTAACTTTTTCATATATGTTATCACTTCCTCTTCCAACCAGCTTTGGCTTGAGAGAATGGTGGGTGGAGAGGAGCCTTCCACTTTGTTGTCCTTTCATCTCTAACGTGTAGATATATAGTAGTATAGTGTGTGGCTCTCCTCCCTTCCCTGTGTGGAGGCAGCGGTGAGGGTGTGGCCGAGAACCTCTGACCTGAGCCTGTGTTTCTGTTTCAGGTGAAGGAAGCATCAAGTGCTGCCCTAGAGGCCGCCACGGGCGTCCAGGCTGCCCAGGAGACGGCGGGTAGTTTTGCTTGTGCAGCAGGGGACTCTGACCAGCCGGCAGCACCAGCCTCCTCCATCAAGGACAGGCTCAAGGCCCTGATGGCACCACTCTTGAAGGTGAGGGAGGCGGCCCCAAGGGTACCTCCTGCTGCAGTGAGCCTCTTCACACACACACACACACACACACACACACACACACACACACACACACACACACACACACACACACACACACATGGTCCGCTAGCGTAGTGGTTAGCGCACTCGCTCGGGCGGCGACGGAGATTATTTGGGTGTGTCTCCTTCCAAGTGTAGCCCCTGTTCACCTAGCAGTGAGTAGGTACACACACACACACGTGTAGCCCCTGTTCACCTAGCAGTGAGTAGGTACACACACACACACACGTGTAGCCCCTGTTCACCTAGCAGTGAGTAGGTACACACACACACACACATGTAGCCCCTGTTCACCTAGCAGTGAGTAGGTACACACACACACACACATGTAGCCCCTGTTCACCTAGCAGTGAGTAGGTACACACACACACACATGTAGCCCCTGTTCACCTAGCAGTGAGTAGGTACACACACACACACACACATGTAGCCCCTGTTCACCTAGCAGTGAGTAGGTACACACACACACACACGTGTAGCCCTGTTCACCTAGCAGTGAGTAGGTACACACACACACACACACACACACACGTGTAGCCTCTGTTCACCTAGCAGTGAGTAGGTACACACACAACACACACACGTGTAGCCCTGTTCACCTATCAGTGAGTAGGTACACACACACACACACACACATGTAGCCCCTGTTCACCTATCAGTGAGTAGGTACACACACACACACACACATGTAGCCCCTGTTCACCTAGCAGTGAGTAGGTACACACACACACACACACGTGTAGCCTCTGTTCACCTAGCAGTGAGTAGGTACACACACACACACACACACACACGTGTAGCCTCTGTTCACCTATCAGTGAGTAGGTACACACACACACACACACACACACACACACACGTGTAGCCCCTGTTCACCTATCAGTGAGTAGGTACACACGCACACACACATGTAGCCTCTGTTCACCTATCAGTGAGTAGGTACACACACACACACACACACATGTAGCCCCTGTTCACCTATCAGTGAGTAGGTACACACACACACACACACACACGTGTAGCCTCTGTTCACCTATCAGTGAGTAGGTACACACACACACACACACACACACACGTGTAGCCCCTGTTCACCTATCAGTGAGTAGGTACACACGCACACACACATGTAGCCTCTGTTCACCTATCAGTGAGTAGGTACACACACACACACACACACACACACATGTAGCCCCTGTTCACCTATCAGTGAGTAGGTACACACACACACACACACATGTAGCCTCTGTTCACATAGCAGTGAGTAGGTACACACACACACACACACACACACACACACACACACACACACACACACACACACACACACACACGTGTAGCCCCTGTTCATTTAGCAGTGAGTAGGTACACACACACACACACACACACACACACACACACACACACACACACACACACACACACACACACACACACACGTGTAGCCCCTGTTCATTTAGCAGTGAGTAGGTACACACACACACACACACACACACACGTGTAGCCCCTGTTCACCTATCAGTGAGTAGGTACACACACACACACACGTGTAGCCTCTGTTCACCTAGCAGTGAGTAGGTACACACACACACACACGTGTAGCCCCTGTTCACCTATCAGTGAGTAGGTACACACACACACACACACACACACACACACGTGTAGCCTCTGTTCACCTAGCAGTGAGTAGGTACACACACACACACACGTGTAGCCCCTGTTCACCTATCAGTGAGTAGGTACACACACACACACACACACACGTGTAGCCCCTGTTCACCTATCAGTGAGTAGGTACACACACACACACACACGTGTAGCCCCTGTTCACCTAGCAGTGAGTAGGTACACACACACACACACACACACACACGTGTAGCCTCTGTTCACCTAGCAGTGAGTAGGTACACACACACACACACACACACACACACACGTGTAGCCCTCTGTTCACCTATCAGTGAGTAGGTACACACACACACACACATGTAGCCTCTGTTCACCTATCAGTGAGTAGGTACACACACACACACACACACACACGTGTAGCCTCTGTTCACCTATCAGTGAGTAGGTACACACACACACACACATGTAGCCTCTGTTCACCTAGCAGTGAGTAGGTACACACACACACACACACACACACACACATACACACACACACACACACACACACACACACACACACACACATGTAGCCTCTGTTCACCTAGCAGTGAGTAGGTACACACACACACACACATGTAGCCTCTGTTCACCTAGCAGTGAGTAGGTACACACACACACACACACACACATGTAGCCTCTGTTCACCTAGCAGTGAGTAGGTACACACACACACACACGTGTAGCCCCTGTTCACCTATCAGTGAGTAGGTACACACACACACACACACATGTAGCCCCTGTTCACCTATCAGTGAGTAGGTACACACACACACACACACACATGTAGCCCCTGTTCACCTATCAGTGAGTAGGTACACACACACACACACATGTAGCCCCTGTTCACCTATCAGTGAGTAGGTACACACACACACACGTGTAGCTTCTGTTCACCTATCAGTGAGTAGGTACACACACACACACACGTGTAGCCTCTGTTCACCTATCAGTGAGTAGGTACACACACACACACACACACACATGTAGCCTCTGTTCACCTAGCAGTGAGTAGGTACACACACACACACACGTGTAGCCCCTGTTCACCTATCAGTGAGTAGGTACACACACACACACACATGTAGCCCCTGTTCACCTAGCAGTGAGTAGGTACACACACACACACACACACGTGTAGCCTCTGTTCACCTAGCAGTGAGTAGGTACACACACACACACACACACACACACACACACACACACACACACACACGTGTAGCCCTTGTTCACCTATCAGTGAGTAGGTACACACACACACACACACACACACACACGTGTAGCCTCTGTTCACCTATCAGTGAGTAGGTACACACACACACACACACACACACACGTGTAGCCCCTGTTCACCTATCAGTGAGTAGGTACACACGCACACACACATGTAGCCTCTGTTCACCTATCAGTGAGTAGGTACACACACACACACACACACATGTAGCCCCTGTTCACCTATCAGTGAGTAGGTACACACACACACACACACATGTAGCCTCTGTTCACCTAGCAGTGAGTAGGTACACACACACACACACACACACACACACACACACACACACACACACACACACACACACACACACACACACACACACACACACGTGTAGCCCCTGTTCATTTAGCAGTGAGTAGGTACACACACACACACACACACACACACACACACGTGTAGCCCCTGTTCACCTATCAGTGAGTAGGTACACACACACACACACACGTGTAGCCTCTGTTCACCTAGCAGTGAGTAGGTACACACACACACACACGTGTAGCCCCTGTTCACCTATCAGTGAGTAGGTACACACACACACACACACACACACACACACACACACACACACGTGTAGCCTCTGTTCACCTAGCAGTGAGTAGGTACACACACACACACACGTGTAGCCCCTGTTCACCTATCAGTGAGTAGGTACACACACACACACACACACACACACACACACACACACACACGTGTAGCCTCTGTTCACCTAGCAGTGAGTAGGTACACACACACACACACGTGTAGCCCCTGTTCACCTATCAGTGAGTAGGTACACACACACACACACACACACACGTGTAGCCCCTGTTCACCTATCAGTGAGTAGGTACACACACACACACACACGTGTAGCCCCTGTTCACCTAGCAGTGAGTAGGTACACACACACACACACACACACGTGTAGCCTCTGTTCACCTAGCAGTGAGTAGGTACACACACACACACACGTGTAGCCCCTGTTCACCTATCAGTGAGTAGGTACACACACACACACACACACACACGTGTAGCCCCTGTTCACCTATCAGTGAGTAGGTACACACACACACACACACGTGTAGCCCCTGTTCACCTAGCAGTGAGTAGGTACACACACACACACATACACACACACACACACACACACGTGTAGCCTCTGTTCACCTATCAGTGAGTAGGTACACACACACACACACATGTAGCCTCTGTTCACCTATCAGTGAGTAGGTACACACACACACACACACACACACGTGTAGCCTCTGTTCACCTATCAGTGAGTAGGTACACACACACACACACACATGTAGCCTCTGTTAACCTAGCAGTGAGTAGGTACACACACACACACACACACACACACACACACACACACACACACACACACACACACACACACACACACACACACACACACACACACATGTAGCCTCTGTTCACCTAGCAGTGAGTAGGTACACACACACACACACATGTAGCCTCTGTTCACCTAGCAGTGAGTAGGTACACACACACACACACACACACACATGTAGCCTCTGTTCACCTAGCAGTGAGTAAGTACACACACACACACACGTGTAGCCCCTGTTCACCTATCAGTGAGTAGGTACACACACACACACACACATGTAGCCCCTGTTCACCTATCAGTGAGTAGGTACACACACACACACACACACATGTAGCCCCTGTTCACCTATCAGTGAGTAGGTACACACACACACACACATGTAGCCCCTGTTCACCTATCAGTGAGTAGGTACACACACACACACACGTGTAGCTTCTGTTCACCTATCAGTGAGTAGGTACACACACACACACACGTGTAGCCTCTGTTCACCTATCAGTGAGTAGGTACACACACACACACACACACACACACATGTAGCCTCTGTTCACCTAGCAGTGAGTAGGTACACACACACACACACGTGTAGCCCCTGTTCACCTATCAGTGAGTAGGTACACACACACACACACATGTAGCCCCTGTTCACCTAGCAGTGAGTAGGTACACACACACACACACACACGTGTAGCCTCTGTTCACCTAGCAGTGAGTAGGTACACACACACACACACATGTAGCCTCTGTTCACCTATCAGTGAGCAGGTACACACACACACACGTGTAGCCTCTGTTCACCTAGCAGTGAGTAGGTACACACACACACACACACACGTGTAGCCTCTGTTCACCTAGCAGTGAGTAGGTACACACACACACACACATGTAGCCTCTGTTCACCTAGAAGTGAGTAGGTACACACACACACACACATGTAGCCTCTGTTCACCTAGAAGTGAGTAGGTACACACACACATACACGTGTAGCCCCTGTTCACCTAGCAGTGAGTAGGTACACACACACACACACGTGTAGCCCCTGTTCACCTATCAGTGAGTAGGTACACACACACACACACACACACACACACACACACACACACACACACACACACGTGTAGCCCCTGTTC
>JAPQNM010001163.1:0-52500 GCA_029783475.1 Metacarcinus magister | reverse complement strand
CTTCTTCTCATTCACTCACTCCTTCCTTTTTCCCATTACTCATCGATATCATACAGCCCTTCATTCTCTCTCTCTCTCTCTCTCTCTCTCTCTCTCTCTCTCTCTCTCTCTCTCTCTCTCTCTCTCTCTCTCTCTCTCTCTCTCTCTCTCTCTCTCTCTCTCTCTCTCTCTCTCTCTCTCTCTCTGTCTCCAAACAAGTGTTTCCTGGTGGACACTTTCCCATTATACCGTACTTGACGGCATATAAGACGCACCCCCAATTTAGCAAGGCATATTCGGGGGAAAAAAAGTGTTTAGTGTATTAGTATATTTCAGCATAGTTCTTTTATGGCAAGCTATCATTACATTACAAAAAATTGCGATACAAGCCAAAGCACCTCATGTATAGCAGAAAATATTATAAAGCCGGTATGCACTCATAATACACAAACTGACAACTTAGCGGTTTCTCACAAGTGACAATAGATGGCGTTGGCCACCAAACTCGCCCAGGTGTTTACTATTTGAACAGCTGGTATACCGTAAGTACCGTAATTCTTTACGATATTTCTTTTCAGTACGGATAGTAATAATGTAATATAATAATTCACAATAATAATGTTTTCAGTAAGTACTGGTAACATTATTAATGGAGCCAGGATACTGTAGGAAGAAATGACCATCTGGGGTAAAAACAGCCTCCTGTAGTGAGCGTCGGAGGCCTTGTCTTCACATATAAGACGCAGGGCTGATTTGGGGAGCCTTTTTTGGAGAAAAAAATTGCCATATATGGCGTCAAATACGGTAACTTTTTTTTTGCCAAGTTGCTGTTCCTTCCACTTACCACTTCATCCCTTGCAGGTGGAGGTGGAGGACCTCCGCAGCCTGACGCAGCCCGCCAGGTACCTGCTGCAGGACGGCCTCGTGTTCGCTGTTCACCGTGCAGAAGGGCAGAGTAGGCACGGAAGAATCAGCCTTAAAGACGGCCGCCTGCACCTCCACTCCCTGCAGGATCAGCCCCTGCCCACCGGTGCCAGCACAGTGCAGGTGGGTCAGGGATTTGTGCCCTACAGTAGTTGTATGTTAGAATGTTGGTGGAGGGTTAGTTTTGTGGTGAAGGCAGACTCACAGCCTTGGCTGGCATCACTGCTGTCACCGGCACATTAGAGAGGCAGGCAGGCAGGCAGGCAGGGCAAGGGTCCATCAGCAAGTTTTGTGGTGAAGACAGACTCACAGCCTTGGCTGGCATCACTGCTGTCACCGGCACATTAGAGAGGCAGGCAGGCAGGCAGGCAGGCAGGCAGGCAGGCAGGCAGGCAGGCAGGCAGGCAGGCAGGCAGGCAGGCAGGCAGGCAGGCAGGCAGGCAGGGCAAGGGTGCATCAGCAAGTTTTGCTTCACATTTCACAAGTAACACACAGAGCTGAAGTTTGGTGTGTGTACCTCCTGTTGTACTCTTGACTGTAGTGTCAAAGTGAAAGAAGAAAGAAACTTATTCACTGTAATGTTGATGCTAATGATAATTACTACGGCCATGTATCAGTGGAAGAAGGAGAGCCTACTCATTATGATAATGACGGTAATGATCAACAGTGTTAATGATAATGATGAAAATGATGGCAATCTTTCTATCTATCAACCAAGCTATTATTAGCCTATAGGGTAGTAGCCAAGACAAGGCATACAATAATTACATACAATACACACACCCATGTACACATACATACACACTCCTCTCACTTTGCTTAGCCAGATGGCCAAAACCTTTTCCACGTGTCGTCAAGGCCGCATCATTAATCATGCATTGACAACTGTTCTATATTCACTTTTATCACACACAATCATCCTTCCTTGCTCCACTAACACACACACACACACACACACACACACACACACACACACACACACACACACACACACACACACACACACACACACACATACACACATGTTTCAGCCCATATAGTGCATTGGTGAAAGCTACTTCTTCATACAACCTTCTCTTTACATTCATCCTATCGCTCTACAACTAAACACCTTCATTCCACCCAACACCTTTCCTACATCATTGATCCTACACTTATATATATATATATATATATATATATATATATATATATATATATATATATATATATATATATATATATATATTATATATATATATATATATTATATATATATATATATATATATATATATATATATATTATATATATATATATATATATATATATATATATATAATATATATATATATATATATATATATATATATATATATATATTATATATATATATATATATTATATATATATATATATATATATATATATATATATATATATAATATATATATATATATATTATATATATATATATATATATATATATATATATATATATATATATATATAATATATATATATATATATATATATATATATATATATAATATATATATATATATATATATATATATATATATATATATATATATATATATATATATATATATATATATAATATATATATATATATATATATATATATATATAATATATATATATATATATATATATATATATATATATATATATATATATAATATATATATATATATATATATATATATATATATATATATATATATATATATATATATATATATATATATAATATATATATATATATATATATATATATATAATATATATATATATATATATATATATATATATATATATATATATAATATATATATATATATATATATAATATATATTATATATATATATATATATATATATATATATATATATATATTATATATATAATATATATTATATATATATATATATATATATATATATATATATATATATATATATATATAATATATATATATATATATATATATATATAATATATATATATATATATATATATATATATTATATATATATATATATATATATATATATATATATATATATATATATATATATATGAATATTATTGTAAGTATTTCATTAATTTTTTTATCATTATTTTTTGTATTTCTATTATTATTTTTATAATTATTGTTATACATTTTTTTATTGTTATTATTATTATTATTAATATTATTAAATTAATATCATTGTCGTTAATATTATTGTTATTTTATATTATTATTACTGTTTCAATTTTTTTTTCCTTTAGTTTATTATTATTATCGTTATTAATGTTATAATTATTATTTTCATTAATTTTGTTATTATTATTATTAGTATAACTATTATAATTATTTTAATTTTGTTATAGCTATATTTGTTTTTACTTTTATAATTATTATTATTATTATTATCATTACTATTAATATACTATTATTATTATTATTATTGTTAATATATTATTATTTTAATTTATATCATTATTATATTATAATTTTACTCATTTCGGTTACGGTTGAATAATAATAATAATAATTATTATTATTTATTTTTTTACTATTACTAATATTATTATTAGTATCGTAATTATTTTTTCGTTCTTTTAGTTATAGTTATTATTACTGTCATTATTGTAATTGATATTATTACTATTAATATTAATATTATTGCTATTTTTACTATTGTTTTGATTATTATTATTAATTGTGTTAACGTTATCATTATTATTATTGATTGATTTTATATTTTTATTACCATTGTTATATTATTTCAATGAATATTTGTATTATTATTATTATTATTATTATTATTATTATTATTATTATTATTATTATTATTATTATATTTGTGTGTGACACATATGATGTTATTTTTTCACTGTGTGTTTGTTTGTTTGTTTGTTTGTTTGTTTGTGTGTACAGATGGACCAGGTGGTGCCAGCCGCTCCTCCCTGCCTGGTGTTCCTGGACCTGGCGTGGCCCGGCAGTGCGTCGCGTCGCGTACTGATCCGTCTGGACCCAGACACTACGATGGGCCAACAGTTCATTCTGTTGTGTACGGGGCAGCGAGGCGCCTGCTACGCCAACACAAAGCTGTTCAGGCGTGGGACTATGAGTGGGTGGGGGGGGGTGGTGGGGTGGTGATTATGAATACAACAATGGGAAGGGAGGAGCTGCCCTGCTGCCTCACCTTGACAGTGTTGTGAACGTGTCGTCAGTGCAGGCAGGGGATGTGTGTGTGTGTGGTCTTATAACCCTTCCCAAGGTGCTCAGTTCATCATCATCACCAAGGTCATGAAGTCCTGTACTAATAATACCTTCGGCAAGGTGGTGGACGGTCTTGAGGTTGTGTTGGCGGCACAAAAACACCACACCATTACAGAGGTGACTGTGGTGGACTGTGGCGTGGTGCTGTGGGCGTAGTGCACCACCACCACCACCACCACACCACACCACACCATTACAGAGGTGACTGTGGTGGACTGTGGCGTGGTGCTGTGGGCGTAGTGCACCACCACCACCACCACACCACACCACACCATTACAGAGGTGACTGTGGTGGACTGTGGCGTGGTGCTGTGGGCGTAGTGCACCACCACCACCACCACCACCACACCACACCATTACAGAGGTGACTGTGGTGGACTGTGGCGTGGTGCTGTGGGCGTAGTGCACCACCACCACCACCACCACACCACACCACACCATTACAGAGGTGACTGTGGTGGACTGTGGCGTGGTGCTGTGGGCGTAGTGCACCACCACCACCACCCACCCACACCACACCACACCATTACAGAGGTGACTGTGGTGGACTGTGGCGTGGTGCTGTGGGCGTAGTGCACCACCACCACCCCCACACCAGACCACACCATTACAGAGGTGACTGTGGTGGACTGTGGCGTGGTGCTGTGGGCGTAGTGCACCACCACCACCACCCCACCACACCATTACAGAGGTGACTGTGGTGGACTGTGGCGTGGTGCTGTGGGCGTAGTGCACCACCACCACCACCACCCCCACACCACACCATTACAGAGGTGACTGTGGTGGACTGTGGCGTGGTGCTGTGGGCGTAGTGCACCACCACCACCACCCCCACACCACACCATTACAGAGGTGACTGTGGTGGACTGTGGCGTGGTGCTGTGGGCGTAGTGCACCACCACCACCACCCCCACACCAGACCACACCATTACAGAGGTGACTGTGGTGGACTGTGGCATGGTGCTGTGGGCGTAGTGCACCACCACCACCACCCCCACACCAGACCACACCATTACAGAGGTGACTGTGGTGGACTGTGGCATGGTGCTGTGGGCGTAGTGCACCACCACCACCACCCCACACCAGACCACACCATTACAGAGGTGACTGTGGTGGACTGTGGCGTGGTGCTGTGGGCGTAGTGCACCACCACCACCACCACCCACACCACACCATTACAGAGGTGACTGTGGTGGACTGTGGCGTGGTGCTGTGGGCGTAGTGCACCACCACCACCACCACCCCCACACCACACCATTACAGAGGTGACTGTGGTGGACTGTGGCGTGGTGCTGTGGGCGTAGTGCACCACCACCACCACCACCACACCACACCACACCATTACAGAGGTGACTGTGGTGGACTGTGGCGTGGTGCTGTGGGCGTAGTGCACCACCACCACCACCACCACCACCACACCACACCATTACAGAGGTGACTGTGGTGGACTGTGGCGTGGTGCTGTGGGCGTAGTGCACCACCACCACCACCACCACCACACCACACCATTACAGAGGTGACTGTGGTGGACTGTGGCGTGGTGCTGTGGGCGTAGTGCACCACCACCACCACCACCACCACACCACACCATTACAGAGGTGACTGTGGTGGACTGTGGCGTGGTGCTGTGGGCGTAGTGCACCACCACCACCACCACCCCACACCACACCATTACAGAGGTGACTGTGGTGGACTGTGGCGTGGTGCTGTGGGCTGATGATGATGATGATGATGATGATGATGATGATAATATAATAATAATAATAATAATAATAATAACAATGGTGGTGGTGGTGGTGGTGGTCAGGGTTGCCAGGTTTTCTACCAGTAAAAATGTTAACTTCTGACTAAATGTTACTAAAAACTGCAAACTTAATATGCCAAGAAAAAAGAAAAAAATGTCAACGTTTATATTTACATGAAAAATGAATTGCGTTTTTCTTTGCCATCGATGTAACTCGAATATATGTGTGTAATTACGAGAATGTAAAGCTTCTCTTCAAGTTGAAAGGTAGTTATATACCTATTGACAAATTAATATAAAATAATATCACATAGAATCGATATCAAAACGCAAAAGTATCACTCATATCCATCATCATTGAATTCCATTACATTACGTTGTACAATGTGAAAGCAGTTTCGACACCTAACATTTTTGGAAATCTGTGGATGGATGTTCAAAAAGTCTGTAGAAATCTGTAGATATCCCCAAAGTATTTCCATTCTGCCTACATAGCGTCATAAAGATTGTGTTTTCATTTAAAATTATGTATTATTTAATACGTACTGGTAATACTTTTGAAGGATATTACCACTGATTTTATTATGATGTATTAATAGAGTCTAGATTATCAATAGAATGCATGTACAGTACTGTATTATTTAATATAACTCAGTGTACAATATTTGTCTTAAAAACCTTTACATGAAGCACAATTATCTGAAATGAAACACAAAATTTGTAGATCTCATGATTAATCTGTAGAGGTGACAACACTGTGTGAAAGAAAGAAAAGAAAGACGTTTAAACAAATCAATAAAATATATTACTTCATATTATTCATTATAAATGTTTATCTCAGTTCCTAAATAAACTCTTTGGTGTCCTTTACAATACAATGAAACAACCTTATACACTCATTCTATTACACGCTTTTTCCCCCACTCATCTCTAAATTTTCTCGAGGAATCTTATGAACTCTTCCATTTACTAGACATGATTTTGTACTTATGTGACAAGTAATTGTGTGAAATAGGTAGTCTTGCCTCACCCTCACCTCTGGCTATGAAAAGATTAATTAGAGCAAGAGTTCTCAACCTGGGGTACACACGTACACCCTGGGGTACACACGTACACCCTGGGGTACACACGTACACCCTGGGGTACACACGTACACCCTGGGGTACACACGTACACCCTGGGGTACGTGAGAGGAATTTTGGTGGTACCTACGTGACAGGTTTCTCAAAAAACTTTGGTTCTGAATAAGACTTAAATAAGTACTATCTTATTAAAATAAATTATGTTATACACACACACAGTGACTTATGTATCAGCGTTACTAGTTACAAGGTACAACTAGCTACAAGCAGCACTAGTTCACTGTCACAATTATTGAAAAGTGTCTGGTGTGGTTCTATTTTAGTAAATGTATTGCATGCTAGCAGCTAGTCACATACTGTTTCCTTATAAGAGTAATTAGTTCCTATCAACACTACCTCATACTCACATAGTCACACGGATTGAAAAAGTTTGTCTGCTCCACATATATAACATAATTCAAACTTCATAAACTAAGTTGATAAACGATGCATTTCTGTTTACCCTTCTTGATGCTGCATTCTGGGTAAGGGTCACGTGACCATGACTGAAACACTTCAAGGGTTACTACATAACATTAAAAAGGTTGACAACACCTGCATTAAACCAAACAAATATTGGACATTACAATCTATTCATTCACATCACAGTGACGTTCAGGCAACCTTCATCACTACAAAAGTCGAACATTGAGGTAGAATTGCATTATAATAGCATAGTTAGGGAAATTCATACAGGGCAGGAACAGTATATACCTAAGAGGAGGATTAGGTCAAATAGAAATGATCCAAAATGGATGAATAGCAGCATTAGAAGGGAACTTGGATTAAAAAGGGGACTCTATAGGAGAATTAAAAGGGGAGAAGTACAGGTAGTGGGGCAGTATAATGACCTAGCAAGGAAAGTTAAAAAGGATATTAGGACTGCAAAGAGGAATTATGAGGTTAGGATACCTAGAGATGCCTAGAAGGATCCAAAGGGATTCTATCAGCTGTACAAGGTTAAAGCAAAGGATAGAATAGGACTCTTAAAGGAATGGATGGCAGCTTGATAGAAAATAGTGAGGAAATTAGTAAGGAATTAAATAAATACTTCCTGTCCATATTTTTTCAGGAAGAGTCGGGTAGGGAACTGGAGCCAGTACATAAGAACATAAGAAATGAGGAGACTGCAAGAGGCCAGTTGATGACCTACACGAGGCAGTTCCTTGTCTCCCACCCTTGGAATAATCCAATATTTAGCCATCCCACCTGTCATCCCTATCCATACTCTGATCCAACCGTCTTTTAAAGCTACCTATTGACTCAGCACTTACTACGTGTCTACCCAGCCTATTCCAATCGTTCACCACTCTGTTAGTGAACCAATATCTACCTATGTCTGTCCTGAATCTAAGTTTTTCTAGCTTGTACCCATTTCCACGTGTCCTATCCTGACTACTAAATTTCTAAAACCTGATCAATGTTTCCCTTATTAATTCCTTTTACCCATTTGAAAACCTCAGTCAAATCCCCTCTTGCCCTCCTTCTCTCTAGGGAGTGGAGATTAAGACGTTTTAACCTATCTTTGTAGGGTAAATTTCTCAGCCCCTGAATCATCTTGGTCATTCTTCTCTGGACTGCCTCCAAGGAGCCTATATCCTTCCTATAATAAGGGGACCAAAATTGAGCTGCATAATCTAGGTGGGGTCTAACTAGAGCTAAATACAACCTCAGAATGACCTCAGAACTCCTATTTGTCATACACCTACTAATAAATCCCAGTATCTTGTTGGCCCTATTTCTAGCTATAATACACTGTTCCCTGGGGTGCAAGTCACTGCTTACTTGAACTACCAAGTCCCTCACACTATATGACCTTCCTAAGGTAGTGTCATTTAATGTGTAGTCTACAGGCCTATTACCTTTACCTGCGCTCATAATGCTACATTTGTTGACATTAAACTGCATCTGCCATTTCTCTGACCACTCGTACAGCCTATTTAAGTCATCCTGCAGCATCCTAGCATCATCTAAATTCTTTACCGGTCTTCCTATCTTTGTGTCATCGGCAAATTTACTGATATCACTGTTTATTCCTGTCTCTAAGTCATTTATATAGATTATGAATAACAATGGTCCTAGTACTGATCCCTAGTGACATTACCCCATTCTGATTTCTTCCCATTAATCTGTACCCTCTGTTCCCTACTAGTAAGCCATCCCCTAATCCACTCTAGTACCTTCCCACCTATGCCATGAGCCTTGACTTTACTTAACAGTCTCCTATGGGGTACTCTGTCAAAGGCTTTACTCAAGTCCAAATAAACTATATCATACTCGTCCCCCTTATCTATGGTTTCAAATACTTTCCTATAGAAGGATAATAAATTTGTGAGGCATGACTTCCCCTTGCTAAAACCATGCTGACTATGTCTAATTAGCTTGTGTTCATCTAAATGTTTTCTAATTGCCCTTGCTATGATAGCTTCTAACATCTTGCCTACCACTGATGTTAAACTGATTGGGCGGTAGTTAGTACTTTCTGCCTTATCTCCTTTCTTGAATATAGGAACTACATTTGCCTGCCTCCATAGCCTAGGAACTACTCCTGTGTCTAAGGATTTTCTAAAAATCATCGCAATGGGTTCAACGAGTTCTTTTCTACATTCCTTAAGAATCCTCGGAAAAATGTTGTCCGGCCCGGTGTGGGTTCACTCGAGGTACCCCCTGCACTCAAAGTCCCCCCTCTCTCTGCGCGTGCGCGGGAGGCGAGTTTGCTGCCAGCCACACGACTCACTCTACTGAGCGGGACTAAAATAATGTAAACAACACTAATGTCCTATTGCCCTGTGCCTCCGGCTTTGCTCTCCCGCTCTCCCGTTTCTCTCTCTCTCTCTCTCTCTCTTCGTACAAAATGTGGTGTTTACGTGTCTAAATAGCTTGGGAGAGGTGAGGTGACTGTCTGACTGGCACCGTGTGGGGTTTAGGTTGGGCAGCTCTGCTACGCTATAAAATTACCTTTCTGCAGCTCCTTCCCTTGAATGTCTCGACGTCTCCAGGACCTGCTTGGAGACAGAGGACTAAAGTAGAGTATTTCAGAGAACGTTGTGTGCGGGAGCCCAGCAAGGTTGTGGGAACTTCATACCTACTAACTAGAGCCGCTGCCTGCTAGGATGTGACTTGGTGCAACTCTGCTCTCGTGCCTCTCAAGGCGAGTGAAGCTAGTGAGGGCTTGGGGTTAGGTGAGGGGGTCTGTTACCCTAATAGAGATGCAGAAGTAGGGGTAGGTGACCAATGGGGAGGTTAGTATTCATGGGAGGTGGCTCCTAGCTTGTGTAGTAAGATATGCAGCACACTGGAAAAGAATTGGTGTAACACTGATGCCAAATTAGATTTTTGGTATTTCTTTTTAGAAAAATGTAGATTTATTAAAGAAATAGGCAGAAATTGGTTTACAAATAGAGTGGTAGATGATTGGAACAGACTCAGTCAGCAGATAGTTAGTGCACAGACAATAGGGAGTTTTAAGAGAAGACGACAACTTCATGGATGGGTATGAGAGGTGGGTGTAGGTAATAAGAGAGTATTGGAGTAACAGGAACTACCTAGTGCAGGCCTCCGGGCCTTTTGTAGCTTCCTTAGAGACAGGAATAAACAGTGATATCAGTAAATTTGCCGATGACACAAAAATAGGAAGACCGGTAAAGAATTTAGATGATGCTAGGATGCTGCAGGATGACTTAAATAGGCTGTACGAGTGGTCAGAGAAATGGCAGATGCAGTTTAATATTAACAAGTGTAGCATTATGAGTGTAGGTAAAGGTAATAGGTCTGTAGACTACACATTAAATGACAATACCTTAGGAAAGTCATATAGTGTGAGGGACTTAGGAGTTCAAATAAGCAGTGATTTGCGCCCCAGGGAACAGTGTATTATAGCTAGAAATAGAGCCAACAAGATAATGGGATTTATTAGTAGGTGTGTGACAAATAGGAGTTCTGAGGTCATTCTGAGGTTGTATTTAGCGCTAGTAAGACCCCACTTAGATTATGCAGCTCAGTTTTGGTCCCCTTATTATAGGAAAGATATAGGCTCCTTGGAGGCAGTCCAGAGAAGAATGACCAAGATGATTCAGGGGCTGAGAAATTTACCCTACAAAGATAGGTTAAAACGTCTTAATCTCCACTCCCTAGAGAGAAGGAGGGCAAGAGGGGATTTGATTGAGGTTTTCAAATGGGTAAAAGGAATTAATAAGGGTAACATTGATCAGGTTTTAGAATTTAGTAGTCAGGATAGAACACGTGGAAATGGGTACAAGCTAGAAAAACTTAGATTCAGGACAGACATAGGTAGATATTGGTTCACTAACAGAGTGGTGAACGATTGGAATAGGCTGGGTAGACACGTAGTAAGTGCTGAGTCAATAGATAGCTTTAAAAGACGGTTGGATCAGAGTATGGATAGGAATGACAGGTGGGATGGCTAAATATTGGATTATTCCAAGGGTGGGGGGCAAGGAGCTGCCTCGTGTAGGTCATTAACTGGCCTCTTGCAGTCTCCTCATTTCTTATGTTCTTATGTTCTTATGTTCCTTATATTCTTATGTTCGTACATTTTATTACCCAAAAGTTGGGGTTTGCAACTTAGATTTTTCTGGATTTTGGTAATAAAATGTAAAAATCTTATCTAACCGAACTAACTAAACCGAACCTATCCTAACTTAACCTAACCATAACATAACCGTAACCAAACCTAACAACCTTAACCTAACCTAACCAACATAACATAACATAACAACATAACCAACATAACATAACACAACATAACATAACTTTAAAGTCGTTTTGCGAGGTAAATAATGGTGAGCACCGCCTGAAACCTTCACATGTGTTGAGTACACTATGTATAGTATATACGACTTCATATATTTATAATAAAGAGGTGGAGCAGTAGTTGTAAAGAAATACCAGATTCTTATGTATCATTAAATTCTAATTCAAATGAAAAATTTGTCAAAATAAATTCTGGTGTAATCTAAGTTATATTTTATTCTATAATAGAAATCACCAACCAGGCAAATAGGTAGGTGATGAGTATAATGGCTTTAGGAAAGGCAGGAAAGGTAAGGACTTGTAAGTGGTTATTATGTTGGTCTCAAATTTACTGTACATGAGTTATGTATATTAGGAGTGAATATATAGGAAGCACAGGAAATTAAACAAATTATACACTCCTTTTATGGTTTATTATTGTGTTAATTACCAGTAAATATAAATAAATAAGCAATATTAGCAGCACTTGACTTGCTGTATGAACATTGTGAATGGACATAACTTGAAAATTAACTAGTAATCCGGGGCATTAAAAGTGTGATGTGACAAGTGGGTTCTTGGGGAAAATAAATTGTACCAAAAAAACAATGTTCCCTAACAATATAAAAGTCAAAATTTTTTGACAATTGCATTTCAAACTGTTTCAGTTATTTGAGTATGCAGCTCTTTGCTAATTTGATTGATACTTCTGCATCATATCAGTCAAATTACCCAGAACTCACCACGAGGAGGTGGCTGCATATCGAGTTCCATCCCCCTAACCTCTTAACTTCAATTTTGTCTTTGTGTTCATCCAAAAAAGTTGTAGGGGTGTATTGTATTCTGATACTGTCTGCTTGGGCTGAAAACTGAGGGGGAGTAGCAGGTGTTTCAACTTGCATTCATGCAGAATCCTTGCATGTTCTGCATATGAACAGATAATCGTTCATCCTGACTTAATTTTTAGGGGCCGCCGGAGAGAGTGCCCCGAGACTTCCCAATGCCCGCGACATGCCCCAAAGGTGTTCCGACTTTTTTTCCCAATGGCCAGGCAAATACCATCATAACCGCTTCGGGATCAAAAGTCGACTATATATTATAAGTGTGAACAAGGCCTTACAGGGTGAGTATGAGTGCCACTATTCCTCCAACTAAGAGAAAGACCACAATTCAAAAATTTTTGCTTTCTCCACTTTAAAATCATGTTTTCCTTTCCCACCACACCACCAAGTTTCTCTTCCATAGGGAAAGAGAAAAGAGAAGAATGGATAGTGGTGTTTGAAAATAGAATTTTGCTTTCTATTCATCTTTAGTGTTTTCAAAGATGAGTAAGTGACAACTACCTATATCAGTAAATTGCTTTATAACTCACTTCTGCCCCTATGAAAGCCTCAGATAGCCCCTAGGAGAAAGTGAACAAATTAGCTCATGCAAGTTATTTTCGTGTCCAATATTATTATTCTTACATGATCTGTGATCTTTGTCGTCTCAATAAAGTCTCCTTTTGGTTTTTAATGGGCCACACACATTTTTCATTTGAATTAGAATATAATGATACATAAGAATCTGGTATTTCTTTACAACTACTGCTCCACCTCTTTATTATAAATATATGAAGTCATATATACTATACATAGTGTACTCAACACATGTGAAGGTTTCAGGCGGTGCTCACCATTATTTACCTCGCAAAACGACTTTAAAGTTATGTTATGTTGTGTTATGTTATGTTGGTTATGTTGTTATGTTATGTTATGTTGGTTAGGTTAGGTTAAGGTTGTTAGGTTTGGTTACGGTTATGTTATGGTTAGGTTAAGTTAGGATAGGTTCGGTTTAGTTAGTTCGGTTAGATAAGATTTTTACATTTTATTACCAAAATCCAGAAAAATCTAAGTTGCAAACCCCAGCTTTTGGGTAATAAAATGTACGAACATAAGAATATAAGGAAGCTACAAAAGGCCCGGAGGCCTGCACTAGGTAGTTCCTGTTACTCCAATACTCTCTTATTACCTACACCCACCTCTCATCCCCATCCATGAAGTTGTCGTCTTCTCTTAAAACTCCCTATTGTCTGTGCACTAACTATCTGCTGACTGAGTCTGTTCCAATCATCTACCACTCTATTTGTAAACCAATTTCTGCCTATTTCTTTATTAAATCTACATTTTTCTAAAAAGAAATACCAAAAATCTAATTTGGCATCAGTGTTACACCAATTCTTTTCCAGTGTGCTGCATATCTTACTACACAAGCTAGGAGCCACCTCCCATGAATACTAACCTCCCCATTGGTCACCTACCCCTACTTCTGCATCTCTATTAGGGTAACAGACCCCCTCACCTAACCCCAAGCCCTCACTAGCTTCACTCGCCTTGAGAGGCACGAGAGCAGAGTTGCACCAAGTCACATCCTAGCAGGCAGCGGCTCTAGTTAGTAGGTATGAAGTTCCCACAACCTTGCTGGGCTCCCGCACACAACGTTCTCTGAAATACTCTACTTTAGTCCTCTGTCTCCAAGCAGGTCCTGGAGACGTCGAGACATTCAAGGGAAGGAGCTGCAGAAAGGTAATTTTATAGCGTAGCAGAGCTGCCCAACCTAAACCCCACACGGTGCCAGTCAGACAGTCACCTCACCTCTCCCAAGCTATTTAGACACGTAAACACCACATTTTGTACGAAGAGAGAGAGAGAGAGAGAGAGAGACGGGAGAGACGGGAGAGAAACGGGAGAGCGGGAGAGCAAAGCGGGAGACACAGGGCAATAGGACATCAGTGTTGTTTACATTATTTTAGTCCCGCTCAGAAGAGTGAGTCGTGCGGCTGGCAGCAAACTCGCCTCCCGCGCACGCGCAGAGAGAGGGGGGACTTTGAGTGCAGGGGGTACCTCGAGTGAACCCACACCGGGTTTTTAGGAGAAGACGCGGGATTTGTAGCGTCTTGTTCAGGAAGACGTGGATGCCGATTGTAAATAGAAGGATAAGGTTCAGTAAACCGGAGAAGGACATTGAGTGTTTTGTGTTGTTTCCTCACCCTGCCCCCGAGTGCCTCAAAAGTTATAGTGAATAGTGTAGCACCTCGCAGTCTCACTATTACACGCACGAACCCAAGGATCGAGGAGCAAGTTCCTGCCGCACACATCACCCACCTAAGGTCGCACCGAGGAGACAGCAGCTGAGTTTGTTGTGGTGATGGTAAGGCAAGGTAAACCCCTTCCTTTTCCTTTTGCGTAACAATATATATATATATATATATATATATATATATATATATATATATATATATATATATATATATATATGTGTGTGTGTGTGTGTGTGTGTGTGTGTGTGTGTGTGTCCCTTGTGACGCTGTGGCGCCACACACTCACATCGTTTTCCTCAGGTGACAGACTGACGGTGGCAAATACTTTTCGTCGTCTACTTGGTCTACAAAAAATGCCTTTGACTAGACATCTGCAGTGTGGTTCTTCTTGGAATAAGAAGATATAGGAAGAATGAGAACATAAAAATACGGCCTCGTTTCTCATTGAGTTATATCAATTGGTGTTGTTACAATCAACCAAACTTAGGTCGTGAGAGGTACGTGAGGTGAGGCAGCGTAGACTCAGTAGTGGTGACCTCGTGCTGCACACACAGGTGAGTATACAGCTGCGGACCTCATGTATTATGAACAGTTTGAATTCATTCTTCTCAAAGGTAAATTCTTAGTATATTGAAATAGCTTGTCATCACAGGAGACAGCGTAGATCGAGGCTCATCTTTGGACTGGTAAACTATATGGTGTATAGTTACCTAGTTGAGGGGATCATTAAATTACCGTTAGAGGTGGAATCAAAGAAAATATTGTAGTGTATATAGTAGCTTTCTGGAATGAATGTGTGAAAAATGAACGATCTGGTAACTCGCATTAACGTTGCACACTGCTTCAAGGCCAAAGGTTTTTACATATATTATGCTAACATTAAAACACAATACATATGGTTGTTTTCATTCATAACACACATCACATGTTCATCATAATGGTATACCATCTATAAGTGTGAGGAGAATCAACACAAAAATAAAAATAAAAAGTATGGGTGAAGTGGGCATGTCGCGTGGGTGAGGTCACTGAGGTGGGTGAGGTGGGTGAGGGATGAGCAGTGAGGTGAGTGACGAGTGAAGAGTGAGGTGGGTGACTGTGAGTGAGTGAGTCATTCATTAGTACAGCCAGGACCTGCCTCCATGTCAGGTGTAAGAGTTACCTTGGTGTTGCTATGGTGGTACTGCATCACCACCACTGGATTCAAGGTCATTGCATCACCATTGTGGCAGAACAACACCACCAACGATGTAGTGTTAATTAAGGAAGTGTTACATCAATTGGGTTTACCGTCCGGACCAAACCTGCTGCAAGTAAGCACACAGGACCTCGTGGCTTCCTTACCTAACCTCATGGAGTTAATAATCCTTCCTTTACTAGAACATTTAACACTCTTCATTGTACGAGGTCTGGAGGATATATTTATACTGCCACAAGACCAAGATGAAGGTGTTCCAATACATAACTTACTAGACGCTGCTCATCACGTAACAAACTGGATACCATTTATTATAACTACAGAGGAAAGTTATTACAATATTCAGTCGATGGTGCAAGACGGAGTAGGATATGAAATCACTCCACGTTTTCAGGAATGGTTAGTGGAAACTGGAAGGCAAATTCGAGTATCAAGAAGCGTTATGGAAAGTTTTAAAAGACCATCACGTTTATTTGTACGTTGTATAAACCCCTTATTAGTAAAACTCATCAACCTAATTGTAGAGGAATTACCTATGTATACCACAGATGTTATATATAAATTAATTCACCAAGATAATTATGCTCTATATTCATGGGTGGTGAAGTTAGTAAGTGCACTGGAAAAGGGATTACAAAACACGCAATGCTTGGAGAAAATATTATGTCTTTCCTATCCTACTAGATCATGGCTAACTTACTACCCCATGCAAGTAGGGTTGTGGTTTGGGGATAATGCAGGACTTTTAACAGCATTGATGCCACGCCTGCAAAAAGCTTTCAAAACCGTGTCTTGGGAAGTGAAGGAGGAAGGATGTTGCCAATTCTTTTCGTGTAATATTACATTATTTTCTACGTACTTTTGAATTAAGATATGTTTAGTAATTATAATTGGCTCACCCAATGCATATACTACATTGTTGGTTTGTATTATGTAAATGTGTGTGTGTGTGTGTGTGTGTGTGTGTGTATGTATATATAAGTACCTAGTAGTAGTAGCAGTAGAAAAAAAAACATTGATGCTTGCTGTTATAAATGCCAAACTTATAAGATATTACGTAAATATGTGTGTATGTATGTATTGTTGCGGCGACGCATTTAGCATGTAAGTAGTGTTGTAGCAGTGTAGTTATTGTGTAGTGTAGTTGTGTGGAGGCAGGGAGCGGTGGGTCACTCAGGCCTCCCTGGGGAGTGAAGGTTGACAGGTGTCAAGATACGGTGACCTACGTATCTGTGTTTTCGGCGATACGCAGTCGTGGTGGGGTGTGTTTGAGAGATGTGGCTGGTTGTTAGCAGGAGAAGGAGCGAGGGAGTGAGAGAGTGAGGAGTGTGAGAGAGACAGAGACAGAGGGACACAGCGGAGGAAGGCCGATCCTGGGCGAGTGAAGGGCAGGGCCTTGGATGGAAGTGGACAGGGTGGCCGGAGAAATGGCATCCCTGGCTTCCTTAGGCCTGTCCTCACTAAGGGAGTGGCTGACTGGCTGTGTGGAGGTTGTGGCCTGACATCTGGACGCGTGAAGGGCGTGGTACCTTGGAGGGAAGTGGAGAGGGTGGCCGGAGATGGCGCCCTTGCTTCCTTAGGTTTCGCCTTCGCGAGGGGGGTGGGTGGCCAGCATGGCTGTGTGGAGGCTGCTGTGTGTGGACTTGTGGAGGCTGTGTGTTCTGGGTGAACCTCTTGTGGAGAACTCTTTGTGCCCTGAGTCTGTAATGTTGTGCTGTACCCTGTAAGCGTGTTGTTTGTAAATATACCAGGAAAGGAATAGTGTGGTTGTGTGTGATTTGTGTAAAAACACCCCTTTTCTCGTCTCGCCAACCCCCGCTACACGAGCCCCAGGAGAGCGTTACCTCAGTTAAGGAGAGGTAACGTGTTTTTGCGACACCCTGCCTTGGAGGGAAGTGAAAAAGGGGGGTGTGCCGTAACAGTATGTATAATTAGTTGTAGTAGAATAACAAAAAAACAAAGGTGTAACTGACAAGATGGAACAATAGCAACAACACTAGTGGGGTACCACAAGGATCAGTACTAGGACCATTGTTATTCATAATCTATATAAATGACTTAGAGACAGGAATAAACAGTGATATCAGTAAATTTGCCGATGACACAAAGATAGGAAGACCGGTAAAGAATTTAGATGATGCTAGGAGACTGCAGGATGACTTAAATAGGCTGTACGAGTGGTCAGAGAAATGGCAGATGCAGTTTAATGTTAACAAGTGTAGCATTATGAGTGTAGGTAAAGGTAATAGGTCTGTAGACTACACATTAAATGACAATACCTTAGGAAAGTCATATAGTGTGAGGGACTTAGGAGTTCAAATAAGCAGTGACTTGCGCCCCAGGGAACAGTGTATTATAGCTAGAAATAGAGCCAACAAGATAATGGGATTTATTAGTAGGTGTGTGACAAATAGGAGTTCTGAGGTCATTCTGAGGTTGTATTTAGCGCTAGTAAGACCCCACTTAGATTATGCAGCTCAGTTTTGGTCCCCTTATTATAGGAAAGATATAGGCTCCTTGGAGGCAGTCCAGAGAAGAATGACCAAGATGATTCAGGGGCTGAGAAATTTACCCTACAAAGATAGGTTAAAACGTCTTAATTTCCACTCCCTAGAGAGAAGGAGGGCAAGAGGGGATTTGATTGAGGTTTTCAAATGGGTAAAAGGAATTAATAAGAATTAATAATTGGCCTCTTGCAGTCTCATTATTTCTTATGTTCTTATGTTCTTAACAACATGCAAGACCGAGACCCAGGCCGGCGGAACATCACCTTTTCTCAGCCCTACATAAGACTACATAACACCTTAACAAAACCTTCAATAAAGGATTAATATTAATAATTCTACCCTACTGAAAATCCTGCATCATTGGAGCTTCAAAGACATCTACTTCAGATAAAAAGGTACTCGATAATTTTACTTTTGTTTTTCGTCGTATTTTTCCTCACTCAAATCTTTACAATATTGTTATTTATTTATATTATGAAAAGATTTGTGTAAGATTTAACTACATGTGTGAATTTTTATATAAGTTAGCAGCATACACACACCAACCCGCACACACACACGCACACACACACACACTTCAGACTTCATCAATATGTGACTTAATTATTAATTCTCTTATTTTATCCCCAGGTTTCAATAATTTTGTCGTGATGTCAAGACTTTTAGAACACACGCGTTCAGAAATGAGCCTCCTTGGAAATGTTATGGATAGACTAATATTGACTCTGTACCCAAAAGGTTTAGTATAGAATGAACATTATTATATAGTGAATTATCCATACAAATTGTGGTATACGTGCATTCAATCTTGGTCATTGTGTTGAAAAGTTATTAATATTTCTCTTTATTTGAATACAGTTAATGTTATATGTATAGTTACATGTATATTTACTTACTTACTTGGAGTTTACTTGTATATATTGTAGTTTTATAAATATGTTCCTTAAGAAAGAAGTAAGAGCCCAATCCAAAGCAAATTTCTTTTCTGTATTACACAAAAAGAATAATATTGAAATCAAGTTAGCGTTAGGTTAGCTACAGAGTGTTAGAGTTAGGTTACATTAGCCCTGCATGGATAGGTTAGGTTAGGTTAGCTACAGAGTGTTAGAGTTAGGTTACATTAGCCCTGCAGGGATAGGTTAGGTTAGGTTAGCTACAGAGTGTTAGAGTTAGGTTACATTAGCCCTGCAGGGATAGGTTAGGTTAGGTTAGCTACAGAGTGTTAGAGTTAGGGTACATTAGCCCTGCAGTGATAGGCTTGGTTAGGTTAGCTACAGAGGGTTAAAGTTAGGTTACATTAGCCCTGCAGGGATAGGTTTGGTTAGGTTAGCTACAGAGTGTTAGAGTTAGGTTACATTAGCCCTGCAGGGATAGGTTTGGCTATGTTGGCTACAGAGTGTTAAAGTTAGGTTACATTAGCCCTGCAGTGATAGGCTTGGTTTCGTATATTTCAAAATGCTAACTGTTATACCGTTAGCATTGTAAAATCATTATATCCTACCCACTTATAAAAAGTCAGTGTCTCAATTAGTAGGCTAACCTTATCTCCATTTTATCCCACAAAAACACTATAAATAAATTATATATTATTGTTATTATTCATTTTTTCAGGTCCTCTCCCCATGGTGACTGCTGCCAACCTTCCCTCTCTACACAACACAGCTCAACACTCTCAAGGAACCTTATCCCAACACACAATGAAGGAAGGATTTCTATGTGCCGTCTCCAAGAACAGGAGGAGCCTAGAGAGAAGACTTATCAGAACATTTGGTCTTGAGAACAAACACAAGAAGATGCTGCCTAACCTGACCTGACCTGACCTGACCTGTGATGACTGTGGACACCTACATGAACCTGGTCGCCTCTGTCGTAAGTTGATTATTGTGTGCGTATTTATATGTACACATTCCTAGACTCATGTACTGTATTTTTTTCTTACAGTAGAGAAGAAAAAAATACTGTATGTAAGTGTAAAAAGTTGATTGTCGTGTGCGTATCTACACACACACATTCTTAGACGCACATACGCATACACTCCTCTGTCGTAAGTTGATTATTGTGTGCGTATCTATATATACGTATACCTGGCTGACATATTATTATTATTATTATTATTATTATTATTGTTATTTTTATTATTTTTATTATTATTATAATGTTGATCCATCACAAAATTACAACATGGAAAAAATATGATAGTGTGTCTTGTTGGTGACCTAAGCTAAGACGACACCTTCCTTGAGGGTGATTTCTTGTAGCCTCCCATGGCAGAGTTAGTGTTTGGTGCATTCATCATCACACAACACACACACACACACTTGATGGATTTAGAACAAAGGTCGTATCCTATCAAAAGGCCATTCAGACCATCCTCTTCCTAGAAATATAAGCTTGTTTCCCTCAGAGCCTAAAACTAATGATGTTAATAATGTTCATTTATCTATTAGTCTTTGATACAGTTCATGCATACAAAATTAATATAAACACACATTTACTGTTACACATGAATCTAATACATGACACTTAGTATTCATAGTGAAGGCAAACAAATTATTCACAATATAACAATAGATAAATTCAGGTGCAGGAGTAAGTATCTACTGTTTATCTATACACCGGCTAATTGATTATTAACCCATAACACCCAGTGGTGGGCGCCGTTAACCAAAAAGTTGACTTCGTTAACCGTTAATCCGTTAACCAAAAAATTGACTTTGATAACCGTAGCATTAATGTTCCTCTAGGAAGGTGTCATCATAGTTTAGGTCACCATGAAGCCACACTATCATCATCATCATCATCATGGCTTCAGACACAGACACAAAGGCAGCCTGATCAGCCAGCAGTAAGTGAAGGATACGTATATGAAAATGCAAACAAAAGTACACTAGTGGCCCCTCCATCGCAGGGGATACGTTCCAGACCCTCCCGCGATAAGTGAAAATCTGCGAAATAGAAATACCCTATTTAATAAATACACCCTAGGCACGTTTTGATAACTTTTACGGTACTTTTAAAAACATTTTAAGGTCTTTAAACACACTTTTAAAATAATAGAAACACATTTAAACACATAAAAGATATTGAGTGAGAGCAAGAGCAATGGATAACTTTTACCTTGAAGGTTGTTCACAGCCTGCACTGGTTTCCTGATGCTGATATAACTGCCACATTATTAAATCAACCCAACTACTATATATTTCAGTATTTCGGTAAATAGCATCCTCCAGCCATCCTTACCTATTTCATTGTGTAGATCTTTTATCTTTCTGAGTATTTAAATAGTTGAACTAGGTAAGCAAATTAAGAAATAACCGTAATATTAAAATTTAAATGATTACGGGGTCCAGCGGGCGACACCCCCGGTTAGGACGTTAAGTATGGTTAGGTTTGATTTATTTTTGGTTTGATCATTTTGCCGAGAAATGGTTATCATATTAATTCAAAACACATTGATATCCATCAGAATAATATAATTTTGTCTTGAAAATAAGAGTATACTGTTTTCCAAAAACTTATCTTTTTCTCTCCCTCGTTGACTGATGCGTTCACGCCGCCATCCACATTTTTCTCAAAAATTTTCATATCATCATACCCCTACAACGTGTTGCTGTATTGTTAAATAATTTTTCACATATATTTCAAGAAATAATATAACTATATGGGGATAAGAAATAGATTTTTTTGCTAAAAAATTGCTTTGTTAAGCTCCGTTGGGGAGGTCCCCCAGCTCCCAAGCCTGCGTTACCAAAGGTTCTAATTTCAGGTATTGATACAAACAAACAACACCGCGAAAGATGACTGTGAAATCGGATTTGTTGATGGTGGTGAAGATCACTGCTCATTGGTAACGATCACAACTATAAGAAGCCACTGTGAAATCAGCCCCTTGAACACAACAGCCAATTAGCAGCCGAGAAAACATTACCAATGCTCTGATTGGCTGAATCAGTACGTATGGCTGTTCTATTGTGACGCGCGAGATTTAAACTCATAAACAATGCTGCGGAATGCCGCGAAATGGCGAAAATATACGCGATATAAAAAATAACAGGTCTTACAGAAAAAAACGCAAAATACCGGGACCGCGAAAAATGAATCGCAATATAACGAGGAATTAGTGTACTAGAATATAACCAAAGGCTTTAATGAAACTCCAAATAAGAAGTTTAGTGACAGGCATGAAGACAAAGAACAATGGTAGTTGATTAAGTTTCTCTGAACAAGATCCATTCCAGCAACAGTCCGTTGATGCCACAGTAAGATATTTTGTTACAGAACAACTTGAATTACAAAGATATTACAAATGTTTTTATGATTCTAAGTTGTTTTATAATGACCCAGCATTTGAGTGCAGCATTATGCAGTGTAAACATTACCAGATAGCATTACACGCTGCTAACAATGAATACTACACGCTGCTAATGACAACCAATGCAAAGGAAGTCTGGATCCTGTCCCGTCATTACCCAAAAAACAATAAATCATTATAAATGTATTAAATTGGAGCCTAATTAAGGAGCCTAATGGGTTTCCTTATAAAATGATGTTGTACATGTTTGCTATTCTTTCTCAAAATGAAAATAGATAGTATATTTCACATATGTTGGGTGATAAGATGACTAGTTATATAAGATGACCCCAAGTCTTCAAGGAAAAAGGTACACATTTGAAGAAATCCTCACTATATTAGTGGTGCGCCTCAGTGGTGCAGTGGTTAGCACGTCTCACTATCAATCCGCTGGCCTGAGTTTGATCCCGGATGAAGACAGGCGGCACACAGCTCACCCAGCTGTTCATCCTGACAGTCGGGTTGTTGGATAAATGGTTACCTGGGGAAACCTGGGGAAGGTGAACTGTGGAAAGTTGGATGTCACAGTGGTCATGTGTCCCGGCGTAACGGATTAACTTCCACCACAGACTCAAAGGCCAATGTGACGGGAGATGAACACACACACACACACACACACACAGCTACAGCGTGTGCCAACACTTTACCTTTACCTTATATTAAATGAGCCCCGTTGTTAGTGTGTGGTCAAGACTGTCCTTATAATGGGATGAACCAGCCTTAGTACAGGTGTTGTAGGATGGTTTACAAGGTAGTTTGGTGCTCTAATGATATACATTATTAAACACAACACTTAACTATACCAATTAAACATCATTTAAAGCTGGCTACCTGGAGATCTATATCTTTACTTAATCTTCTTAAAGTATTAAAAACTACAACAACTTATAAATAATCATCCTATCAACAACAACAACGTACATTAAAAAAATATTGCTGCTCTACTTTTACCTCCAATGTTGTTGTATTGCTTTTCATTGTCATGCATTAGTGGCGTCAGCAGCTGTTTTATCAATTACCAATCAAATGAAATAATATATGATATTGCTTTTCATTTTAAACAGCTTACTACATATACATAGTGTTCATGTAATCCAACAAGTATCCTCTTAATTTAGCATCAAACTTAATAAAATGCACACCGTAATGGCTGAATTAGTGCATTATTTCAAACATTTACCATACGGTGTCAAAAGAATATCATGTAAATGCCAACACTTCAGTCATCGTACTTACATATATTACTTGGTGTTGAAATCCACATAGTCCCGTCGGCAGCAGAGAAAGGATGGTACAAAATAATCTTGATGTTTCTCAGTAATGTTTTGATGTGAAGGTAATCTGGCCAAAGGTGTTAATTAAGGGAGAAATATAACGGTGAATTTGGCTCAATTGATTGTATCTTCTTAGCTAAATGTAATATTACTTATCAAACAACATACAGGCTCTAAAAAATGAATGATATTTTCTCTTTAAAAGCTACAAAATAATGCTGAAAATTATAAATACTGCCCTATGTAGATAAAGTTAAGTGATGTAAGTTATATTTATCATTAATATTATAACCCACTAATTGTCATTATTTTATCCTTCAAGAAACAAAATGAAGCCAGTCATAATGAGGAGGAAGAGCCACGTCTGGATCTGCCACAATGACACTCACTATATAGCTGAAGGTGTTGTCTCTGTGTCCTGTTGCTTCAGTGGTGTTGAAGGGCGTGTACACTCTCAGGTAAGGATGAAACACTACACAACTGTTCTGGAGTAGTGTTGTACTTGTGTTGTATCTAAGACCAGTTACTGTCAAGTAGAGTAGACATCAAGTCATAATAATGTAGTGTAATTATTAATAACAATGTTGTAGGTAAATTGATTTCTACTAAAAGATGAAGAGACAAATATTAGTTCCATGAAGGTTTTTTTTTTCTAGTTATGATAAAGAAGTGTGACATGTTTGAGATACTTACATGAGAATAAGTGTTGAATAATAAGAAAATATTAACCAAATGAAGAGATATGGAGTGTGGTATATACATCATTTGGTTGAACATTAGAAAAACTTATACAAATGTGTACTTTATAAGATATGAACAACCAGGAATGAGTTATAGTTTTGAGATGAGAGAAACATAATGGAATACAGTAAGGAGCTCACAGTACGAGTTTAAACTGTTCCCAGACTGAGCTTGTAGTGCAATTTACTCATATAATTCAAAGCCATTTTTTATCATGAAACTAATGGAAAAATAATTAATCCGTTCCAGCACCCAAAAACCACCTTACAAGCCTATTTTTAAGGTGCAGAGAGAGAGAGAGAGAGAGAGAGAGAGAGAGAGAGAGAGAGAGAGAGAGAGAGAGAGAGAGAGAGAGAGAGAGAGAGAGAGAGAGAGCATGCACACCTCCCTTGCCTCACTTTAAACTGCTACACCGGCTTGTACGATGTGTAGTATGTATATGACGGTCGGTCGTACTGCAAATTTTTACTCGTCGTGTGATACAAAAATGCTCAGGAATGTTGGCTGGTAAAGCAAGTTGGTCACTCAATGGTGCACTCGTATCTTATGAGAAAAATATATTAATAGATTATCTCAGTTATGTAGTTTTGAGCTCAATCTGTGGGAGTGTGGAAGCAGCACAGGACAAGTGTGATATGAGGGTAGGGTTGAAAGACTCCCACTGTCACACTATGAGACACACATTAATACAAATGACACTCACTACACATTACCCAGGAAGACATTGAGGGATGTGAGGAACAGCACTTGGATCAGGAGGAGGAGGAGGAAGGTGAAGATGCAGGATATCAATGTCATGCAAAGGTATTTTTATAATTTAACATTGCAGGAAGTTGTTGAGTAGTTATATGAAATGATATATTGATCTTTTAAATTTCTGATCTTAAATTAAACAGTGAAATGAAAATATAAGTGGAAACAAATTGGTGTTGTTAATATTGTATAATGGACTAAGAGGGTTGTGTTGTGTTGTGTTGTGTTGTGTTGTGTTGTGTTGATATTCCGGCTTCAGTGATTGGTGCTTATTATACTTGTGAAATTGGTGCCGTCTCACTTCATAGTGTAATGTAGTCCTGTGTTTAGGAAATTGTTCCATTACAATTTCTTTCTTTGGTTTTAAAATTTTTTATAAGGAATGCAAACACCTGATTGTGGTTATTTTGAAATGGTCTGTCTACACACAACTTGTTTTCTTTGTCAACATGAATAATGAGTTGTTTGTCCTTGGCCTTTAGTATTTGTGAGGTTGTTAGGTGAGTGTTGGTAGCCTCCAGATGTAAGGGTGTGGAGTCCTTGCCATCCTTCATATGAGGAGTGACACCTCTCTTTATTAAGAACGTAACTACTTGCTCATGTCCTTTGTCTGCTGCAAGATGGAGTGGTGTGAGGTGTGCACCCATCTATATCAGTAGCTAACACATGGATGCCTTTCATCATTAAAGGTGTACACACGTCCATGGGTCCATACATACATAGGTGTGCACCCATCTATATCAGTAGCTAACACATGGATGCCTTTCATCATTAAAGGTGTACACACGTCCATGGGTCCATACATACATAGGTGTGCACCCATCTATATCAGTAGCTAACACATGGATGCCTTTCATCATTAAAGGTGTACACACGTCCATGGGTCCATACATACATAGGTGCTGCATGTAAAGGTGTTTGTTTTCTCTTCCAACACATTTCCCTTGACAACAACAGTGAACAAATGCCTGGATCTGCCTGGTGGAGTGGGGTCATGTTACCCTCACATGTGTCTGTAAGGGAGGCTTCATTCACCAACATCTGTACACAAGCAAGAGCTTCACTATTGATACCTTCATGGAGGGGAGTATAATGATCATTGTTATCTTGCACATGTAGCAGATCCTTGGTGTGTGGATTCTGTAGTAAGTGGAAGAAACATGGATCTGGTCTGTGTTTTGTTGCTTGGTGGAGGACTGATCTTGCTAAATGATTCAATATGGTTGGGTCTGTATTTTTTTGAAGAAGATAGGAGATAGTTTTCAGAAAGTGAACTTCTGTGGCATGAAACAAAGCAGTGTTTCAATCGTCATCCTTATTATTTATTTTAAAACCAATGGGTAGCACTTCACAACACCAGTAGTGACCATTCTTACCCGCCAACACTACAGCAGTTCTCTTAGCCTTCAAACCTTCAAACCTTCAACCTGGAGAATCTTTATCTTTATTTATTTTCTCATGCATAGCCTCTTGAAAAGCCTTCGTCAAATATTCACATTATTTTGCAGAGCCTGTAATGCTTTCTTCTTAATTTTGTTGGTGTGTTTTTCTAGTTCAAGTGAGGCCGAGAATTTTTGCACTGGAGTTGTATGTTAGGTTATTGGTGTTGATAATGACTGGTTCTGTCTTTTTTTATTGCTAAAGGGGGAGTATTGTGAACTTTGTTGTGTTTGTTTTTATATTCCATTTATACTCATTTGTAGATATCAGTCATTTTCAATTGTCTTTGCTAGCATCTTCCTTGACTTTCCAGGTTGTATAATGATGTGGGTGATGTCATCTGCACAGGTGATGTTGTAGCGGGATTGTGTGTGTTGTGGAGAGTGTGTCGGGTATATGATGTAAAGGGTGGGGGTGATGCAGCTTCCCTGAGGAACACCACTCTATATAGGAAAAGATGGATTTACATAGTGTGGGAGTGATGTAGATGCTGTTCTATTATCTATGTAGTTGTATAATATTTTGGTTATTATTGGGGGTAGGTGTAGGTTGTATATCTTGTACTTTAGCCCGTTGTGCCAGACTTTATTATCCAAAGCCTTTGACACGTCCTTCATTACCACACAGCATTGTTGTTTCCTTGCTGGGCATCTGCTATTGCTTCTGAAGTTATGGCAAATGCTGTGTTAGTGGAGCTGTGTTTCCTGAAGCCGTGTAGTCAAGGGGGAAGAAGTTTATTTGTTTTGAGGAAGTTTAGCAGCCTTGAATTGATAATACGTTCCAATACTTTGCCTGGGACTTCTAGTAGTGATATAGGTCTATGGTTGGTTGTGTCTGTAGAGAGCTGGTTGGCTTTAGGTATTAATTTTATCTTAGCATGTTTATAGGAGGAAGGGAAGAGCGCCATGGATAATGCAGAGTTGAGTAATGCTGCAAAGGTGTCTATAGCTATTGGTGGTAGATTGTGTAATGCTTTTTTCTTTATGTTTGTGTGTCTGGGAGTGTTGTTTTTCATGTTTTTAATTACATCATTTATTTCTTTGCTGGAGACTTTTCTGGTTAATGGATTGTGTGGTGACAAGTTGGTAGGGTTGGCTGTTTGATAAAGTGTGAGGTCATTAGTGTGTGTGTGTGTGTGTGTGTGCTTATAAAGTTATTAATCATATATTCTGTCTGCTGGTTGAATTGTAAATGTTCTTGTGGGCTAATTTTGAATGTGTTGCTCCATATATCTCTGAAAACTGGTTCTTTCTGATGTGTCTTCATATATTTTATTATTATTGTGAAGTATGTATGTTTTTGGGGAGATGTTATTACCTTTTAACATTTCTAAGTTATTCCAGAATTTTGGGATTTCTGTAATTTAAGTTCAGGTTATTAATGTTATGTTCCCAGTTCTTTGTTCATTGTAGTCTGCTTTCAGTTATATTTTCTTTTTTTATTGTTTTGTATGCTATATATTTTGCGTAACTCCATCCATATCTTAAGCTGCTTACTGTTAAGTTTTCAAACCACCACTGTAACTCCTTTATTTGAGTGTTATTTATTTGTTTGTTGGTGGTGCGGTGTTTTTTTTATTGGAGTGTGACAGTTTAAAAGCAGATGTTATGATTTCTAGAAGTCCATTGGGTGAAGAGAGAGTCTAGGTCGGTTAAGGTGGTGGTGAGGTCACTGAGTTTGATGTTTTTTGCATTTTCTTGTACATCGCGTTGGAAATGTTCCCAGTGTTGTTAATGTTAACTTTTTGAAGCGCTTTACAATTTCATAATGGAAATTCTCAAAGCACTCAGTCAAAATATATAAAAACACAAGATATTAATAAACCTAAAAGCTAAAACAAAACACACTGAAAACAATGACCTTAAAGAACAATAAATGCCTTCCAAGTCACAGAAAGTAGAGAAAAGATCAATAAACCTGAACTTCAATATAAAAACTAAAAGACAGTGTGTACAGTTGAGGTTAGGTTGTGGTGGGATGGGGATGGTGGCAGCTTGGGCAGTGATACACACAATGATGGGTACATGATCTGATACTGTAATGGGTCCTTGTGTCATTGAAATGTTGTGGTATGTCTTGTTAGTTAATATTACATCAGGTGTGGTAGATGAATTATGTAGGTAAGTAATATAATAAGTTGGGAAATCAGGTACAAGATGGATTAACTTATTGTTGTCTATTAGTTTGTTAAGTCCTTTTCCTACGTTGTTTTGCTTTGTTCTGTTGTAGTTGAGGCATGGATGGTGAGCGTTGAGGTCACCTGTTATGTAAGTTGGGTCATTTTGTGAGGCTATTCTGTGGAAGCCAGTGAAGGGAAGGTATAGGGTATAGGGTATAGGGTATAGGGCCTACGTGGTGGTAGATAGGCGGTGGCAATGTTTGTCGGCCCAAGACTGGTATGGAGAGATGCTTGTATAGAATCTGTGTCATAATCATCATTTATGTTATGTTTCAGATGCTGCCGGATGAGGAGTGCAAAGCCGTCATGTTGTTCCTCGCTGGAATTTATCTGGTAAGTTTTATATCCATATATTTTAATGGTATCATTGGAATGGAGTTCATGATTATTTATTAAGATTATGTCAGGGTTTATTTCTCTGTAGGTGTTAGTTGGAGTGTATTTATTATTTTTCCAATTGTGGATATTGTGTTGGAGTACATATAGTAATTTCTTCCGTGTTGAGAGTAGTGTGTAGCGTAGAGTACTCTTGTGTGTTGTGGTGTTTAGTTAGGCTTTTGTTGAAGTTGTTGTTGTTGTTGTTGTTGTTGCTAGAGTAACTGTTGGTTTATTTACTTGCTGCTGTGATGAGTTCTGTGCTTATTAAGGGGTGGTGTTCTGGCTTGGGTGAGCACGTTTCCTATTGTTCTGAACTACGAGTCATCAGTTATGCAGAAGCAGTTGACTACATCCACGTCATTGTTAAGTATAGAGAGTTCTTGTTCATCATATGTCACGCATGTATATCTCCATTTGTAAGTGTTTGTGTCTATTCCTATGTTAATCTGTGGAAGAGTTAGCTGGTGTTTAGGTCATCCTTCACTCTTCCTTGTAATTGTTTGCAGTCCTAATAAACTTCCTTTTATCTGTGTTGGTTGTGGAAGTGTTTCTTGGGTGTGTTCAGCCGTTGTTTCTTGTGTGCTTTGTGTTGCGGTGTGGGTTGCTGCTGCTGCTGCTGCTGCTGCTGCTGCTGGAGTATCTTGGCTTGTGTTGTTGGACTGAACGGATAGTTTGGTCATGCTGAGAATGGCTGCCGAGGGTTGGGTTGTCTGGTAATATTATAGTTGGCAGATTATTTAGTTTAAATACTTTGTTTATTTCATTGTTATATGATCCAGGTCTTGTGATGTTTTGCCTCTGTGCGTGAATGATGCATGCTATAATTGTTGGCGGCATATCCTTGTTAAAACAGTGCTTTGTGTTTTCCATAGATGTGAGTGGAGTGGTGGTGGGGACGCAGCTTGACTGTAGGTCATGTTCTTCTTTTCTTTGTTGTCCTTTCTTTTCTTTTCTTTTATATCCTTCCGCATCGGGCATTTATTGGCAAGGGTGCGATGCTGTCCGCTACAGTTAAGGCATTTTTCCTCAGAGGCTGAGCATTCCCTCCATGTGTGGTCCAGGCTGGCACACTCCCAGCATGCTTTATATTCTCTTGGCAGCGGGCATCTGTTTGTTGGGTGAGGGACTTGCCCTAATGTTTCAGTGGCTGCCCGAAGGCAACCTGTACCCTTGGGCCGATGTAGAAGATCGACCAAAAATAAACAAGGCCCACACCTGACCCTGCACCCGACAGCAGAACCAATGAAATCAATGGGGCCGCCGGGGCATTGCAGGCTATCCTATCAGAGCCCGTACACTCCAATAGGAAGAAAAATAAACTTGTTAGTGGTAGGTAAAAGGAGGGAGGGCTGAAAGAACCTCCACTCACCTGTAAGACCAGCAAGCACACAGGGTCACTCTCAGCGCTTGTGGGGCCTCAGCAGGCATGTAGGGCTGTCCCAGTAAGGGTGGGCAGGATGGGGATGGGGAAGGATCAGTGGCGGGCGTTTTCCTCACCGGACAAGGAGGAAGGTGATCCAGTACACCTGAGTGACTGTCACCTGCAAAAAGGTGCTGTATGGTGGCTCAAAGGCCGTCTCTGTCACCAATCACCAACAGCGTTAAGCAATAGTAATAATAATAATAATATAATAATAATAATAATAATAATAATAATAATAATCTTTGCCCTAATTCCCTTACACTCTATCGCTCCCTGGATGGTGAACAGCAATAGATGTTGAAAATATGAGTCTGACAAAACAGATAAGGTTTGGAAAAGTTGCCTTATCCAGGATTTTCCTCTTTCACAACATCACCTGAGAGAGAGAGAGAGAGAGAGAGAGAGAGAGAGAGAGAGAGAGAGAGAGAGAGAGAGAGAGAGAGAGAGAGAGAGAGAGAGAGAGAGAGAGAGAGAGAGAGATAGAGAGAGAAACGTTTGAAACATTTATTCATAGCCAAGTTATTTTTACATTTGAGTTTATAAACCTAAATATATAAAATATACTAAAGCTAGCCTATATAAAGCAAAGCTTTTCAGGCAAAGAAAATTAATCTTAATATTAAATTATACTGGCTGGTGGAAATATATAAAGATTTATATAAATAAACATATCATATGAGTTATAATTGTATGGTATGCAAAATGATTATCTATAATATAGTGAAACTGATATTAACAAAAATTATAATAATATTAATAATGATAATGCTATTAATTATTATAATAATAATAATAATAATAATAATAATTATAACAATAATAATAATAATAAAAATAATGATAATAATAATAATAATAATAATAATAATATAATAATAATAATAATTACAGTTAGTTAATCCCTAATACAATATATTTACAATATTATAATAGTGGCACCATTTCCTGAACAGTACTAACATCAACATAATACTTAGTACATCAATTAAGTATACAACAGACTAGTAATTAAACAAAATATGATTTATAAGTTTAGTTCTGAATGTATTGAGGGAGGGTGCTTCTTGAATTTGTGGAGGGATAGAATTCCATATAACAGGTCCTAAGTAAGCAGTGGAATGTTGGAACTTTGACAGGCGGTGATGGGCTAGACTGAGATGATCACGGTGGCGGGTTCTAGGATCGTGTGGTGGGAGGAGGTTGTGAATGTTATCTTTATTGTTATACATGTGTGTAGCTATTGCAAGTTTAGTTATATCATTAAGTTTTAAAAATTAGGTCTGTTTGAAGAGTGGGTTTGTGTGTTCTAGATAGCTGCTGTTAGTTATAATTCTGACAACTTTCTTGAGTTGTAATTTTAGAGGATTTAAATATGTAGGATAAGTTTAGGACCATATAGGGTTACAGTATGTTAATAGTGAGAGAGAGTAATTATGGTTTTAAAACCTTGTGATCAAAACGGTGACAATCAGAGTGTAATTATTATAATTATTATAATTATCATCATCATTTATCATTATTATCATTATTATTATTACTATTATTATTGTTGTTAAATTTATTACTTACAATAAGGTGTCGTATCATGTACGGAACCACTCTCTCTCTCTCTCTCTCTCTCTCTCTCTCTCTCTCTCTCTCTCTCTCTCTCTCTCTCTCTCTCTCTCTCTCTCTCTCTCTCTCTCTCTCTCTCTCTCTCTCTCTTTTTCTACCTTGATTTAAAATGTATTCCCTTTAAGCTTAGTAGTATTCATTTTTGTGTCACTATTTATCATGTTATGTTCCAGTTGGAGTTGACAGTCTTGGTGACAGAAGTGACAGATAATATTGCAGTGAAGTCCTTTTCTAGTATGTCAGAATAACAGAGAGAGAGAGAGAGAGAGAGAGAGAGAGAGAGAGAGAGAGAGAGAGAGAGAGAGAGAGAGAGAGAGAGAGAGAGAGAGAGAGAGAGAGAGAGAGAGAGAGAGAGCAATAACCATATAAAAACAAAACACTTCAACATCAGCGTGTGTCTCAGGTATAACAATCACCTTACCTGCACACCACACCTGAGGACAAGGAAGGAAGGAAGCAAGGAAGGAAGGAAGGAAGGAAGGAAGGAAGGAAGGAAGGAAGGAAGGAAGGAAGCAAGGAAGGAAGGAAGGAAGCAAGGAAGGAAGGAAGGAAGGAGGAAGGAAGAAGGAAGGAAGGAAGGAAGGAGGAAGGAAGGAAGGAAGGAAGGAAGGAAGGAAGAAAGAAGCAAGGAAGGAAGTAAGCAAGGAAGGCAGGAAGGGCAGGGTATGCAGGCGTCACACAACCACCTAACAACATAACGAGGCTGTTAATAAGCGGAAAAGAAAAATTCGAGTCATTTTCAAAAGTTGTTAAATAAGGTAAATGAAAAGGATTGAATGTGGTAATTTGATTTATTTTTTTTACTGCAAACATCTCTACTTTCTTCCTTTTCTTGTATGTCTATCTCTAATTTTACTGTATGAAGTAGATAAGGTTAATATAACGAATAAATGAACAGGCCGAGGTGAAAGGAGTGGGCGTGGCTAAAGGAGAGAGAGAGCCACGCCCACGCCCACCTCACTGAAACGTCCACTACAGTGTCTCCTGAACTGCCGTGGAGGGAAGGTGTGTGTCTCCATCACTCCTGCTAAGTATTAACATTAAGTTCTCAATACATAACTAAGCTTTCTTGTTTTGTGTACGTGGTGGTGTGTACAGGTGTGTAGAATATTGTACGTACATGTGTGTTTAGTTAGTGGTTAAGTTTTGATAAGTTAATGATCAAACGAGGTGATTTAATACTAGTTAAAATGATTGGTAGTTAATGTCACCTCAGCTTAGTGTGTGTGTGTGTGTGTGTGTGTGTGTAGTGTGTGTGTGTGTGTGTAAGGGAGGGTGAGGAGATTAGCTAATTACTGTAACTACTAATTATGAGGAAAACTGTTGGGGGGGTGAGGGAGGAAGGTCAAACGAGGGTCATACAGCCAATCCCAGAGTGTAGTAGTAGTAGTAATAATAATAATAATAATAATAATAATAATGCCATAAGTTACATATACATAATTATATTCCCGTAAAAAAATAAGTACAATTGTAAAAAGGTATTATTTTACATCTTCACCTGAATGCTGTAGAGAATTCATTGTTATATTTTTGCATTACCTGATGTATTCTGAGAAGGTTTTCTTAATTACATTTCCGTCACATATTGTTAGTTTGTGAGATATTCAATGTTTTCTGTGAGACCTTCTCTTCGGTAAAGTTTAGTTTGGTTTGAATAAGGTTCTGTTATTTGTCAATGTAGGTTAAGGTTTAGTTAATTTGTTATGTTATGTTAATTCAGAAGTTATCAAATGTTCTCTATGACCAAAAGTAGGGGGGGTTGGGTGAGGTGCAGACGCCATTTTCTTTCATAGTCACACGCCATTCTGGTGAAGATGTAAAATACATTTAAGTCTGGTATTGGCAGTGTGATAAATGTTAATTCAAAGTTATCATTAGTTAACAATAATCCGATAACCATAACTATATTTTTAACATTTAGAAAATTAGAAAAAATCTCCAAACACCTTAGAAAATATTTATTCAAGCAAAATCTAAGACTATTATTTTACAGTTTTCAAAAGAGTTTCCATTTATTGATGTGTTTATTTATTTGTTTTATTTGCTGTTCCAATCCTTTCATCCTCCCACATTACTAGTGGTTATCCTCCTTCACTCACTCACTGCATCTACCATACTTATATATACTTCATTATTTCATTTTATGCCATTTTTCCCGTGTGGCCAAACTATATTATGGCTTTACATTTGATCCCTACAAAGAATCCCTTGACATTGCATTCCGTAATCTTCATTAGATATAACAGATCTGCTACACATTCATTCTTCATCACATTCATCATCCATTCTTCTCACATCTCAGGTATTTCTTAGCTAACTCATCTCTAATGTTTGAATCCTTGATCTGTTTTTCATTCCACACCAGTCTCACTTACTTAGGTATTTGCCACTACCATTGTATTCCATCATGCAATTCTTTGTATTTATTTATTTTTTGGCTTATATACTTACCGTCTTTTGTTTCATGAAGTGCCGTATAGACCCAAACACTTACCACTTAACACTTACCTCACGTGTGCACTTTTTTTTCTCTGGTCTCACCTTCTCTGCTTCCTTGGTTACCGTTCTTATTTCCATCACTTTTGTGCCAACTAGTACTTGCATATATATTTTACTACTTGAATACATCCTCCACCTTTCTTTCCTTAGTCTCCTATACTGTATGTAATTCCTTGGTCATTGTGCTTATACATACTCACTTTTTACTCCATCATTTCATTTGTCATAAGCTGGTCTTGATTTTTATTGTTTCTTTGATCTACATTTTCATGAACACAACCTAATGATCTGAACCTTCAAATATGGCTTTAGTAACCTTAGCTGGTGTATAATGAAATATTGAAGTCCATTTTTATCCACACTTTCCCATCTCCATGTAGTGTTAAAATCAATTTGTCATCATTCATTTTTAAGCCGATAAATTGATCTGAAGGAGTAGTTAAGAGAGGCTGCGGCCGGGGATTGAACCCATCACAGGACACAACCTAAACAACGCCTTACCTGTCCCATTAAAATAAAGATTAAATAATTTACCCTAAGCTAGGTAACTATAAAGCATCTAGTTGTGGTAAGGTTAACGAGTGTTCTGCCTCTCACCAAGAAGTGCCGTGAGCTCACCACTGCACCACAGAGCCACCCAGGCCTATCACCTGTCATTGGTGTGCTAAGTGTGTCAGTTTGAATGTTGTCACCTGTCATTAGTGTGCTAAGTGTGTCAGTTTGAATGTTGTCACCTGTCATTAGTGTGCTAAGTGTGTCAGTTTGAATGTTGTCACCTGTCATTGGTGTGCTAAGTGTGTCAGTTTGAATGTTGTCACCTGTCATTAGTGTGCTAAGTGTGTCAGTTTGAATGTTGTCACCTGTCATTAGAGTGTTAAGTGTGTCAGTTTGGATGAGGTAGTGTAGTGTATCACAAACACCTTCATCACGCCCAACAGATCTACTGATGTTTGTTCTTCCTTTGTGTTTTTGCATTCATATCACCCGTCAGTTACCTTCCTTCCTTCCTTCCTTCACAAACTCTCTTAGATATTCATGTAATTTTTGTTCACACTTTATATATTGTACAGAAACCAATGCATACTTGATCAATCCAATTTCACATTACAGCCACACTATTGTTGCATCCTTTTATCTGCAGTCAGTGACACACTCCCATATTTTGTGACATCAGAACACTAAACATTCTTCTTTTTGTCTTGAACTATAATTCTCATTCTCACCAGACCATCCTTCACCCTTGAGGTCCTCCCAGACATTACACTCGCCTCTATCATCATTCCCAGTGATCCCTTAGCTAAGTTAGGTTGCATTCACTCCATGTACATCCACTTTCCCTGTCACTCCTAGGACCAGTTCTTCTCTTGCAATGTATAGTCGCTGGTTGAAAATAATTGTCCTTTCAGGTGGAGCAGCCAGACCACCTCAGTGTACTCTCCCTTCTGCTTCCTTAATACCAGGTGTGTGCAGGTGTTAAGGAGTCCCAAGTGATCGCAGCAGGTATTTTAGTAGTAGTAGAGGGAGGCTGTGTTAGGCTGGATGTATACACTGTGATTCTAAGTGTGTTTATAGAAAGGTTGAGGAATAATCAATGTAACTGTTTATGGTTTTATTTATGAATCATAAACTTGATACACTGCTTCCAAATGCTAATAGGTAACCGTGTAGGGAAAAAAAGTGAAGTCAACCTGGTAGAGTTATGAAGGAAGAAAGGGATGCAGGAGGAGGGTGGTGGTGGTGGTGGTGGTGGTACAGAACATCAGATTCTGTCCAAGTTATCAAAGGACAATAGGATGAAAGGGATTGAGTTGCTTCACAAAGACTTTATAGTGTAGATACAAGGTTTCTGATCACCTCATGAGGTACAGTAGACAATATATATTAGTTTTCTAGTAGTTTATAATAGGGTTTTATTATGCTTTCATGTTGTATCAAATGTAGTTAGTTAAGGACTGAGAGGAAATAAGATTAATAAATGAATTTATATCTTAAGAACACAATGAGAACGACTTATAATTTTCCAGATGTGAACAAGTGAAGAGAGAATGTCTACAGTACAACACACACCAACACCACCACCTGAAAAACCACCTGGCCAGACCCAAGAGATCATACACTCACGCTGGCAAGAATACACACCACCAAGGAGAGCCAAGAGGAGCAACAACCACCTCACCACCACACGCATCACCGGTGTTCCCTCCATTCCTTGAGCGTGGAGGGAACACTTTCCAAACCTGGGACTTGTGGACCGGCTGTGTCGCTGGTTAACTGTTGTGTGTTTTATAAGAGTTCGAGAGACTCTCCGTGTGACTTAGTTTATTTATTTATTTATTTTTTTTTATAATAAAGGTATAAATGATCTATATTGATATGAATGTAATAGTACAAACTCTATATTTCTTTTGTTGCCTAGTCTAGTGTTGTAGTCTAGTCTAGTAGTGTTGTTGTTGTGCTAGTTTTCCATCTAATAAAGTTGGATTGGTTCTGTAATCTGTTGTATAATTACATCAATCCTGTAATATGTCACTGGATATCAAAGCATTCCTCCGTTTTCACTGCTATCATCTTGGACAGGGTGGTGGTGGTGGTGTAACTTTAACTGTGTCACCAATAGACACTCAGCTTTGCCACACTCTCCAACCTTGCCCTGTGGTGAATCACTTTGTTGTGATGTCTGCCGTGCTGCCTCCACTGTCTTGAGTTCCCTTCTTCCAAGTCCTGTCTGTACTACCTTTAAGTCGCTCCACCGGGGGAGGTGACGGCTTATCTGCGCCCACAACTAAGGAGTTTTCTGTTCATCTACACCTAACAATCCTGGCTCACGGCAGCTTCTTGGTGAGAGGAATAGATCTCTCTCACTAACTCTAGCAGAACTATATGGTCTTAGCTACCTAGCTTGGGGAATTTGTAATCTTTGGTTATATCTAGCTGGCTGACATCTTCCTAAAGAGAGTAGTGGAGACAAAGCACTCCTACACACACCCATGCATATACGTAAGCTTCTCTCACTGGTCCCCTAGAAGAGAAGAGCTTTTTAAACATTGCACACAAGGTGGCACACATTGTACCACACTCCCTCACACCCACAACACTGTCCTTGTTACACTTTCTCACTTCATATCTCTGATCTTTTTCATGGAATGGTGGGATCACATCTGCTTTTCTGGTTACAGTGGTTCCATATTCTAGAAAAGCTGAGGTCATCCAACCCTTCCTCAATAAGTATAAACAACACATGGAAAAAAAGAAATCTGATCCATTTTAGCGTAACAAGGATAGCGTTGTATGTATGTATGTATGTGCCGGCTGTCACACCTTACACTCACTCTACTAAACTCTCGACCAACATAACAATAAACTCCACCACCACAGAACACACAACTCAACTCCTTAGTCTGATCTATTCATCTATAGTTTCTGCAGCCTCATTCCATCCTTGAACGCCCACCAAAGGGTATGGTCAGGGCAGAAGAGCCTCCACTTCACCCTACCCACACACTCCCTCCTTACTTGTTCAATCCCTCACCCTCTATCAACAACTCTTCTATGCATGTACTCCTTCACCCTATCCTTCCATCTTACAACTGGCCTTCCTCTCCTCTAGGACTCAATTTCACTCCCATACACTTTCTTCACAAACTATTCCCTATTCTTTCTTTCCAGACGACCAAAGTATATTTTTTCACCTATTCAACAGCTTCCATTGGTCTTGCTGTCCCATCCTATCATGCCAGACACACGCCCTTATAGTTGACGCCTTCCTACATCACTCCTTAGTTCTCGGCTCAGATAAGCAGGGTCACCTCCGCACCTGAAGCAGCGTGAGAGTACAACAAACAGGACTCCGAGGAAGGGAACACAGCACAAGGAGAGTCAGCCACCACAGGGAAGGGTTGGTGAGTGTGGTGGAAGGTTGGAGCCTCTTGGTCATTAGCTTGGCGGGGAGAGGATGCGGTCCGGGCTAATTGGCAGTTAAGTTATCTGAGAAAGCTTTATACACACCATTATTTCCTCTCCTCTTGTTACCACCACCGTGCCTGTTGCCCTTCCCCCTCACCAACGCTGTCTGCTGTAGAAGGAAAAACAATTACTCTTTAGCTAGTGCCGTCGTCCAGGATGGTTTTTTCACACAACTTGTAAGGGAACCAACGCGACGGAAATATTTTAGATCTGGTCTTCACGAATAATGAAACTTTGGTCAGTCAGGTTGAGATAGGAGCTAAATTTGATGATAGTGACCACCACGAAATTAGATACGAGATTAATGCAAAGAGGGAGATAGAACAAAACACTACTTTAGTACCAGATTTTAGAAAAGCCAATTACCAGGGCCTCAGACACCACCTCCAGAGTATAGATTGGGAGGGAATAGGAGTAGGCAGAGAGGAGGATCAAAACATTGAGGTAGAATTACATTATAATAGCATAGTTAAGGAAATTCATACAGGGCAGGAACAGTATATACCTAAGAGGAGGATTAGGTCAAATAGAAATGATCCAAAATGGATGAATAGCAGCATTAGAAGGGAAATTGTATTAAAAATGGGACTCTATAGGAGAATTAAAAGGGGAGAAGTACAGGTAGTGGGGCAGTATAATGACCTAGCTAGGAAAGTTAAAAAGGATATTAGGACTGCAAAGAGGAATTATGAGGTTAGGATAGCTAGAGATGCCCAGAAGGATCCAAAGGGATTCTATCAGCTGTACAAGGCTAAAACAAAAGAAAGAATAGGACCTCTTAAAGGAATGGATGGCAGCTTGATAGAAAATGGTGAGGAAATTAGTAAGGAATTAAATAAATACTTCTTGTCCGTATTTTCTCAGGAAAAGTCGGGTAGGGAACTGGAGCCAGTACAGATCTTTAGGGGACAAGAGGTTGATAAATTAAGCGAAATAGTCATAAGTAGGGAAGTAGTTAGCAAGGAAATAGATAGACTTAAAAAGACTAAATCTCCAGGGCCGGACAACATTTTTCCAAGGATTCTTAGGGAATGTAGAGAAGAACTCGTTGAACCCATTGCGATGATTTGTAGAAAATCCCTAGACACAGGAGTAGTGCCTAGGCTATGGAGGCAGGCAAATGTAGTTCCTATATTCAAGAAAGGAGATAAGGCAGAAAGTACTAACTACCGCCCAATTAGTTTAACATCAGTGGTAGGCAAGATGTTAGAAGCTATCATAGCAAGGGCAATTAGAAAACATTTAGATGAACACAAGCTAATTAGACATAGTCAACATGGTTTTAGCAAGGGGAAGTCCTGCCTCACAAATTTATTAACCTTCTATAGGAAAGTATTTGAAACCATAGATAAGGGGGACGAGTATGATATAGTTTATTTGGACTTGAGTAAAGCCTTTGACAGAGTACCCCATAGGAGACTGTTAAGTAAAGTCAAGGCTCATGGCATAGGTGGGAAGATACTAGAGTGGATTAGGGGATGGCTTACTAGTAGGGAACAGAGGGTACAGATTAATGGGAAGAAATCAGAATGGGGTAATGTCACTAGTGGGGTACCACAGGGATCAGTACTAGGACCATTGTTATTCATAATCTATATAAATGACTTAGAGACAGGAATAAACAGTGATATCAGTAAATTTGCCGATGACACAAAGATAGGAAGACCGGTAAAGAATTTAGATGATGCTAGGATGCTGCAGGATGACTTAAATAGGCTGTACGAGTGGTCAGAGAAATGGCAGATGCAGTTTAATGTTAACAAGTGTAGCATTATGAGTGTAGGTAAAGGTAATAGGCCTGTAGACTACACATTAAATGACAATACCTTAGGAAAGTCATATAGTGTGAGGGACTTAGGAGTTCAAATAAGCAGTGACTTGCGCCCCAGGGAACAGTGTATTATAGCTAGAAATAGAGCCAACAAGATAATGGGATTTATTAGTAGGTGTGTGACAAATAGGAGTTCTGAGGTCATTCTGAGGTTGTATTTAGCGCTAGTAAGACCCCACTTAGATTATGCAGCTCAGTTTTGGTCCCCTTATTATAGGAAAGATATAGGCTCCTTGGAGGCAGTCCAGAGAAGAATGACCAAGATGATTCAGGGGCTGAGAGATTTACCCTACAAAGATAGGTTAAAACGTCTTAATCTCTACTCCCTAGAGAGAAGGAGGGCAATAGGGGATATGATTGAGGTTTTCAAATGGGTAAAAGGAATTAATAAGGGAAACATTGATCAGGTTTTAGAAATTAGTAGTCAGGATAGGACACGTGGAAATGGGTACAAGCTAGAAAAACCTAGATTCAGGACAGACCTAGGTAGATATTGGTTCACTAACAGAGTGGTGAACGATTGGAATAGGCTGGGTAGACACGTAGTAAGTGGTGAGTCAATAGATAGCTTTAAAAGACGGTTGGATCCAGAGTATGGATAAGGATGACAGGTGGGATGGCTAAATATTGGATTATTCCAAGGGTGGGGGGCAAGGAGCTGCCTCGTGTAGGTCATTAACTGGCCTCCTGCAGTCTCCTCATTTCTTATGTTCTTATGTGGGAGACAGATCACTTGGGATGACACCTGAAAACAGTGCTTCCACGTCTCCCAAACACGTGATGAATAACTATTGCTTTGTATGTAAAATCCCCGTTTTGTTGGTGCAGGAACCCAAGGATGAGGATGAGTGTGATTGGGTAGCTTTGCAACCAGTCTGGAAGCTCCTTTCTATAGTGCATCAAGAGGCAAAAAGAAAATAATTTAATGTCAAACTAACTGCTTCAGGAATGAAGGAATCAGAAAATGTTACCATAACTGAAAAGGTTATAGCCACGACTGCAGCCAAAAAAAACCCATGAGATCCAAAGATAACAGAAGCAGTTTGTTGGAGATATTATTGGCTAGATGCCCGAAATCACAAGAGGAGTTAGAATTGGAAATATTTTGACATTTTCTATTGATGAAAGAGTTTTTTAGTAGGTTGAAGAATAGATTTGGCATGATTACGGGCAGCAATATAAAGGGAATGAGTTTCAGCAGATGGATGGCTATGGTACCGTTTGTGAGTATCATTGACAGCACGAGAACAAGCAGAGTTAAACCAGGGCTTTTTAGCTTTAGTATTAGAGAAAGTATGAGGAATGTATAGCTCCATGCCAGAGATAAACACCTCTGGTATGCGCTCGGCACATAGAGAAGGATCTCTGACATGGAAACAATAATCATCCCAAGGAAAATCAGAATAGTACTGCCTTAGGTCTTTCCACTTAGCAGAGTTGAAATGCCAGAAGCACCTCTGCTTAGGTGGGTCCTGAGGCTGCACTGGAGTGATAGGACAGGTAACGGAAATAAGATTGTGATCGGAGGAGCCCAACGGAGAGGAAAGTTTAACAGAGTAAGCTGAAGGGGTTGGAGGTTAGGAAAAGATCAAGAATGTTGGGCGTGTCTCCAAGGCGGTCAGGGATACGGGTAGGGAACTGCACTAGCTGCTCTAGGTCATGAAGGATAGCAAAGTTGAAGGTTTGTTCACCAGGTTGGTCAGTGAAAGAGGATGAAAGCCAAAGCTGGTGGTGAACATTGAAATCCCCTAAAATGGAGATCTCAGCATAAGGAAAATGAGATAGGATGTGCTCCACTTTGGAAGTCAAATAGCCAAAGAATTTTACATAGTCAGAGGAATTAGGTGAAACATATACAGCACAGATGAATTTAGTTAGAGAGTGACATTGAAGTCTTAACCAGATGGTAGAAAATTCTGAAGATTCAAGATTGTGGGCACGAGAGCAAGTAATGTCGTTACGCACATATGCGCAACAGCCAGCTTTGGATTGAAAATGAGGATAGAGAAAGTAGGAGGGAACAGAGAAGGGGCTGCTGTCAGTAGTCACAGACAACTGTGTTTCAGTTAGGAAGAGAAGATGAGGTTTAGTGGAGGAGAGATGGTGTTCCACAGATTGGAAATTAGATCCAAGGCCACGAATGTTGCAGAAATCGAGAGTAAAAATATTAGAGGAAGTGTCAAGACACCCAAGGTCGTCAGCAGAGGGGCAGTCTGACCTGGGGACATTTGTGGTCCCCTCCCCAGATGGGGACTCTGAGGCTGGGTGTGGCGAAGCCATTTTAAAATTTTGATTTGAAGAGAGTGTAAAAGTGTAAGGTAGGTAGTAGAAGAAGTTGTTTTTAGAGGGCAAGCTGCAGCTGCTCTCTTGTGTAAATGAGACACTAAGGGAACCGGAAAGAGAGGACACGAGGAATAACTCAGTCTGCAGCACTGCCTACATCCCCGTAAGTACCTCTCCTGGAGTATTCCACCAGGCGGCAGGTGTATGAAGGCCAGCTGATACACTAGTTATAGACCAACAGGTATTTTAATGTCTGTTCTTATGTATATATTTTGTTAGGTTATGTTAGGTTATTTTATATATATTTGACTTACCTTTTTAGGGGATGGACTAAAATATATTAGTCTACTCCCTCGCCTCATGTCCTCACCGTCATCCTGCTCCTCATCCTCATTACTCCTATAACAGAACATGAAAGTGACATTAGCATAACACTCATATTCACTGTATTCTTGTGTTGGTGTGTCAGTGTGTGTGTGTTAGGTCAAGCATAAATAATAATAAATAAAATCATTTATATTATTTATTATTATCTTCTGTTATATCTTCTGGTGAAAAAAAAACCACCTGTATTAGAGGACCCACGGCTCATAATGAACTTATTAATACATTTCCACACACTTACCATAGCAGGTGTTGAGCCAAGTAAGGTGCGAGGGACTGCCGGCCAGACACTAGCAGCTCAAACTTGATATACAGGGAGTTGTGGACCAAGTTGTGTTTATCACCTTGTACGCCACGCATCCCTAGGGCATCCAACTCCTCATGGTTGTTGAAGACTGGGGAAGGAATAAAAATGCGTTATACTTAGACACTTAAATCATTATAGAATTACACTTATACTTAAATATTTATACTTAGAGACTTAAATCATTATAAAATTATACTAACTTAGATAATTATACTTATAGACTTAAATCATTATAAAATTATACTTAAAGTCTTAAATAATTATACACCTAATGTTAACTGGACCTCCACCCCTTGCTTCTATTTTTCTGCTACTGTCCTCTTTACAGGGTCTGGCGACAAGTGGGAGTTTTTCTTACGAATTTTTGTTGTCCCTTAGCCAGTACTATTTTAATGTAAAAAAGAAAACTTATAGATATGTAGATAGATTGATTCTAGCAATTGTATTCTGTATAACACAATATTTCTAATGATATCATGCAAGTGTCAAAGCACAATGAATCACAATATACAAAATTTTGAACAGAAACCATACTGTCTATTTTGAGAATGTGACATCACACCTACTCACACACATCTGTTACTGTACATAAATACTATTGTTTCACAGGTTTGTGTTATGTTTGCGCTAGACGTTACTATTGTTACACTATATGATGTGTACATAAGTCACCTTCTTGGGAAAAGATGTCACACACTTCTAAGGACTTATTTATACAAATGAAAGCATTCAATTAGCATGATAATGAGATTTTAGTGAAACATTGTGGAACATGACTAACTCGCCAAGACTAAAATGATCAATGCGTCACCTCATGTGATCAATCTTGCATGCATTAAATGTCTCCTTAACTTATTAATTTTTCACCTCTCTAACTACTCCCTAAGATCCTCCTCCTTTCTTTGTGCTTCTTCCCAGATGAACATAGTTACCCTTCCCTGTCCAAGCAGCTCTTCACCATCCCCTAAACTTGTAAGGGGTTTGCTGACACTTGATAAAGATAATATTGCTTTCATTTTCAGAGGAACACAGGCCATCCGATAGTCACAAAGGGGCTGCAGCCACAAACAATAAATAAAAATAAAAAAAACCTAAAACCTAAATTAAATTAAATATATATAGAAAATAAAAGAACAAGGGAATTAAAAAAATGAAAGGTATTAAAATCTACTGATCATGCAAACGTATAACAAAACAAAACACTCGCAGTCCGATGCACTAGTAAACTCCTTGTTTCTGGGTTACGGCAAACAATTTCCCTTTAAAACCATCTTCTTGCTCTATGTATGGTGTTGAATATGTTTGATTGGGTGAGTTTGCAATGGTTTGTTTGGTTTTAAAACAGTCAAAACTTGGATCATCTAAGAGACTCATGATGTTCATTGTTATATTAGATGCTGTGTTTGTTTGCTTGTCTTGTTGTTCTGAGACATTTAATGGACATGCTAGAACAGTGTTTTCTAACGTATCTTCTTTGTTCTCATCGTCATTTTGGTCGCCTTTCTTTGGTGGTGACTGAAGGACATTTTCTCCTTGAGGTGTGTTGGGTTCCATGAGGTTTGATACGTCATCCGTCCCTGATGGCCCCGGATGAACACTCTCAGAGGAGGCTGGAGCTTCATCTTTACTAATAGATGTATTGGTGTTACTCTGCTGCCTCTCGGGAGTATTTGCAACACAGGACTTGGTAGTAAATGGGGTAGGTGGCAACGTCCAAGAAATCCAGGTTGTATCCTTTACCAGAAATTGGCATCTCATCGTCAGATTGCACCAGTGTTTCCTCAGGCATTAGTTGGTGCTTTTCAGATATCTTCTGTTCCATTTCTTTCACCATATTCTTGATGGAGTCGTTGACGTCAAGACTCATGCTCGGTGAAACAAGGATTTTGTCTTTGGATGGGATTAAATTATTCTGGATTTCTTGGATCTGTTGAGAATTCACTTGATCAGCTTCACATATATTAAGGAAACCATCTGTTCCACTAGACACGTGTTGCTCTGTCTTCCCTGCAACACCACCATCAACTTGGGAAAGTCTCCTCTACTCCTTCCTCTGCTACAGGGACACACTGCGGACACACTAGGTCTTTGGGCGCGTTCATAACACTCTCCTTGACTTCCTTTACAGTTATAGGTACTGTCTGTGGGCAATGTACTTTCTCAAGTGAATTCATAACAGTAGTTGTAGTGGCAAAGGGTTCAAAGTGACATCATCTAGTAGGTGAAGGAAGTCAGTATAGGATGTCTTGGGTCGGGAGGCTGGAGTACATGTCTCAACTCTAGCTGCTGATTCTCTGCTGACATTTTCTGTGCTGGAAATACACTTACTATCTTGTGGATCCTCTCTACCTCTAGTAAACTCCTTCATACTGACATTTTCTGTGCTGGAAATACACTTACTATCTTGTGGATCCTCTCTACCTTTAATGTCGTCCAGAATATTGCTATTATCTCCCATTGAGAAAGCTACAACTCCTTGATTGTCACTTTCTTGTGTACTTACTTGTTCACTCAGCCACTTGAGTCTACAGAGGTGATAGAAAGTAGGTTCTGAACATTGTGTGAGGTTAAAGTGTCAATTGTCTGCCACTGCATTGTTTGGAGTGAATCAGTGGCCTCCTTAGCTTGCTTCGGAGTGAGTAAAAGGAAAGACTGACCAAAGAATTAATAACATCAATAACTGTAATGATAAAAAAAGAAAATATTTATGGTATTTAAGGTAAAATATTTAGGGAAAAGTTACTAGATGTCATTAGACAAGACATTTGCACAAAAGTAGTACTACTACTACTACTACTACTAATAATAATAATCCCTGATTTTATACAAATTTTTTAGATAAAATAAAATTATATTCTTATCATTGTTGGATCAAAACAAGGCACTTTAGACCTTAGAACACCCCGCAGGATGTTTGCTTTTGCCTTTTCCGACATCAATACAAGATAATTGAACCTCAGGACAACAGGTTCCCGCCTGTAACTCCAACCCGCCATTTTTGAAGGTTAGACCACTTTCGCACGACACGCCTCAATTATGTCAAGGGTTTTCATAATAAAATTCTCATAGCAATAGAATCATGACTTGTTTAATTCAAGGCCTAAATTTGCAGCATGACCCACTTTCTTTGACCTTTTGACCCCTGACCCCAGAGGTCATCCAATCAAATTTTGTTATGCGTACATCATTTGAAAGCTGACATACTAACAAAGAGAATGAGTGGTTGTTTGTTATTGTGAGATGCAGGGTTCAAGAGATACAGGGATTTCCATTCCCCGTACACCTAGTTTTTTTTATATTGGGATTTGCCGGATGAAGTTAAAAAATTGTCCCTGGAGTAGTTGTGCAATCCAATCCAACTTGCCAAAGTCACTTTTCTGGTGTCCTACACCACCACAAACATGATCCAAGTGCCAACAATTTTACAGCAGGGGTGTCACATCAAAGTTGGATTTATGAGCCTTGGATCCCATACTAAATCTGACCAGACCATACCCACACCCACACCCACACAAACACCCACACCCACACCAGGCTCCTGTAACACAACGAAACTCAATCACACCAATACTTAATAATTGTAGTATAGACAATATTGATTTTGACTAAATCTTTAAGCTTATCTAAGAAAAGCTAACATTCATAATCTCTCTCTCTCTCTCTCTCTCTCTCTCTCTCTCTGACCTTGAGGTGTGTGATGAGCAGGTTGAGTGTGGTTGAGGTGATGGTCTGCCGGTGCCCTTGACTGTGGAGGCTGCCAAGCTCACCTCCACCCGAGATGAGGTTACATTGGGCAGTGTGAGGGTGGTCAGGTCACCCATCACACTCATGTTGTGGGTCATGCCATTGTCCCTTCCTCTCACCACCACCTAGTATAATAAAACAGGAATATGGATGATAACACGGATACATACATACATACAAGCATGAGAACCATCTTTTATGTTGTGTCAAATGAGGCTGGAAGGCAAATACATCTAACCTAACCTAACCTAACCTAACCTAACCTAACCTAGCCTAACCTAACCTAACCTTTCTATTTTGGTTAGTGTTCACTATTGTTTCTGTAATTCAATACCAAGCAATGGGAATCATAAAGCTTACTGTACACACGGAAAATTTGTAAATGGAGTGAATTCAACTTTTATCTTCCCATTTGTCCAATATCAAGAAATGAGTAACAAGACAATGTGACTCCACAGCCTTCTAACACCTTACAGATTATGTGTTAGTATGAAAGAGACTATCTTGGTCATCCCTGTCATATTAACACTTGTCTACAGTCACCACCAATCACTCACTGACACCATACTGGACAGACTGGCACTGCTGCCTCGCCTCACCCACCTAATCCGTCTTTATACAGCAAGGAACTCATTGTTCACCAGGCCGGCACTGACTTCACCTGGCCACCGACTCACCGGGTACCTACTGATGAGGCCGTGTCACCTGGGCCACCCACCACCTGGACAACACAGGACACCCGCTCGGCACTGACAACACAACCAACATAACTAATGAATATATCTTACATTATACTCACAGACAACACAAGGAACATAACTAATGAATATATTTTACATTATACTAAGTCATTCTAATGTTAATTCCACAGTAAGGTTCTTTTTATCAAAGAATCAATCTGTTTCCAACCAGCACAAGTTTTGTTTGTTAAACAAACAGACTCCTTTGAAGGTGACACACTTCACTTGACAAACAGGACAAGTTATATCACCTCATCTCACCTAACCACCAATCTTTCACCAAACTGGACAGCTAATCACCAGTCAAACCATGTGTAAAGTCCTGCATTGTATAGCGAGCTCACCATCCTGTGGCGTGGTGAAGGAGTGCACGTTGGAGGCACACCCAGCACACCCTTGTAGTGGTGCAGCAGCAGCAGCATTAGCAGCAGATAGTTACCCTTGAAAACAGAGTATCTCAATTAGAAAACCAAATAGATGACGTGAGTCAGTATGAAAGGAGGGACACCATAATAATTAGTGGTCCCTCCCTTCCTCAGTAAACCAACAGTGAGAATGCAGCTGAAGTGGTGCTGAATACTATTAAGGAAACATTGAAAATAAATATATCCTGCAATGACATCAATGTAGCTCATAGACTTGGCAGTAAAGTAAAACACTATCAAAAGAAACCAATGATAGTCAAACTTTACAGCCGCCTAAAAAAAATTGAAATCATGAGTGCCTGCATCACAATGAGGCCTAACTCATATGTCAATGCAAGTCTAACCCCTAAACGCCTTTCCATCTTCAAAACTATCTGGAACATTAGAAAACTGCACACAGAACAGTTCCAGCAATGCTACACAAGAGATGGCAAAATATATGTCAAATTGAAGTGTTCTAACCTTAAACATATCATAACAAGTGATGAATCCCTTCGTACCTTCTTAGATAAATTCCCTGCACTAAGAGATAACGCTTACATGATTAAGCTTAACCCACTCCTATATTGCAATACATTTGTATTTCTCTGAAATGTTTCACTCGGTTTAAATGAAGCACTTCTTATTTACTTCCCCTTGGTGTCACTACTCATCAATATATGCAAGGATTCTGCTGTATCACATTGTTACTGATTCTTTTTCTTCCTTTATAATTGGTTGTTACTTTCCAGTTGATCTTCGTTACCATTTCTTTTCATGTAACTCTCATTGATCACATCTCTACAACAGTTAGGTACACCCTCACCCAGATTTTTGACACACAACTATGTTCTCAATTTTTCCGTTTACCATTACTATTATAACTACTCTTGACACCATTACTATCATTATTACTACTACTACGACTACTACAACTACTACTACTATTACTACTACTACCACTACTACCACTACTACTACCACTACCACTATTTTCTACCATCTGGCTAAGACTTCAATATCACTCTCTAACTAAATTCATCTGTGCTGTATATCTCTCACCTAATTCCTCTGACTATGTAAAATTCTTTGACTATTTGACTTCCAAGGTGGAGCACATCCTATCTCACTTTCCTTATGCTGAGATCTCCATTTTAGGGGATTTCAATGTTCACCACCAGCTTTGGCTTTCATCTTCTTTCACTGACCAACCTGGTGAACAAACCTTCAACTTTGCTATCCTTCATGACCTAGAGCAGCTAGTGCAGTTCCCTACCCGTATCCCTGACCGCCTTGGAGACACGCCCAACATTCTTGATCTTTTCCTAACTTCCAACCCTTCAGCTTACTCTGTTAAACTTTCCTCTCCGTTGGGCTCCTCCGATCACAATCTTATTTCTGTTACCTGTCCTATCACTCCAGTGCAGCCTCAGGACCCGCCTAAGCAGAGGTGCTTCTGGCATTTCAACTCTGCTAAGTGGGAAGACCTGAGGCAGTACTATTCTGATTTTCCTTGGGATGATTATTGCTACCATGTCAGAGATCCTTCTCTGTGTGCCGAGCGCATAACAGAGGTGATTATCTCTGGCATGGAGCTATACATTCCTCATACTTTCTCTAATACTAAAGCTAAAAAGCCCTGGTTTAACTCTGCTTGTTCTCGTGCTGTCAATGATAGAGAGGCGGCTCACAAACGGTACCGTAGCCATCCATCTGCTGAAACTCATGCCCTATATATTTCTGCCCGTAATCATGCCAAATCTATTCTCCAACTTACTAAAAACTCTTTCATCAATAGAAAATGTCAAAATCTTTCCAACTCTAACTCTTCTCGTGATTTCTGGCATCTAGCCAATAATATCTCTAACAATTTTACTTCTTCATCTTTCCCTCCTTTAATTCAACCAGATGGCCCCACAGCTGTCTCTTCTTTCTCTAAAGCTGAACTCTTCGCTCAAACCTTTGCTACCAACTCTACTTTGGATGATACTGGGCATATTCCTCCTACTCCTCCACCCTCTGACTACTTCATCCCTAAAATTAGAATTCTTTATTATGACGTTTTCCAGGCCCTCTCTGACCTTGATTCTCGGAAGGCTTACGGTCCGGATGGAGTCCCTCCTGTTGTTCTCAAAAACTGTGCTTCCGAACTCGCTCACTGCCTGGTCAAACTCTTTCGTCTGTGTCTCTCTACTTCTACCTATCCTTCTTGCTGGAAGTTTGCTCACATTCAACCTGTCCCTAAAAAGGGTGACCGCTCCAATCCTTCTAACTACCGCCCTATAGCTTTGATTTCCTGCCTTTCTAAAGCCTTTGAATCTGTCCTTAACAAGAAGATAATGAGGCATCTATCAGCTCAAAACCTTCTCTCTGATTGCCAGTATGGTTTCCGTAAAGGCCGATCTACTGGTGATCTTCTTGCTTTCCTAACTGAATCTTGGTCATCCTCTTTTAGGGACTTCGGTGAAACCTTTGCTGTCGGCCTTGACATATCGAAAGCCTTCGATAGAGTCTGGCATAAATCTTTAATTTCTAAACTACCCTCCTACGGATTCTATCCTTCTCTCTGTACCTTCGTCTCTAGTTTCCTTTCCGACCGGTCTATTGCTGCTGTAGTGGACGGTCATTGTTCTTCTCCTAAAACTATCAACAGTGGTGTTCCTCAGGGTTCTGTCCTATCACCCACTCTCTTTCTATTATTCATCAATGATCTCCTAAATCTGACTCAATGCCCTATCCACTCCTATGCTGATGACACCACCTTGCATTTTTCAACGTCGTACAACAGACGCCCAACCCAACAAGAATTAAATGACTCAAGGCGAGATGCTATAGGACGCTTAACTTCTGATCTTTCACTTGTTTCTGATTGGGGCAGAGCAAACCTAGTTTTGTTCAATGCCTCAAAAACTCAATTTCTACAACTATCTACTCGACATAACCTTCCAGATAACTATCCCCTCTTCTTCAATGACACTCAACTTCCCCTCTCCACCACATTAAACACACTCGGTCTATCCTTTGCTAAAAATCTAAACTGGCAATTTCATATCTCTACTCTTGCTAAATCAGCTTCCAAGAAGTTAGGTGTCCTATGGCGTTTGCGTCCATTTTTCTCTCCCTCTCAGCTGCTTGCTCTGTACAGGGGCCTTATCCGCCCATGTATGGAGTATGGCTCACATGTCTGGGGGGGGCTCAACTCACACAGCTCTTTTAAACAGGGTGGAGTCTAAAGCTTTTCGTCTCATCAACTCTCCTCCTCTAACTGACTTTCTTGATTCTTTAAGTCACCGCCGCAATGTTGTATCTTTATCTATCTTTTACCGCTATTTTCATGCTGACTGCTCATCTGAACTTGCTAACTGCATGCCTCCCCCCTTCCCGCGGCCTCGCTGCACAAGACTTTTTACTTCTTCTCATCCTTATTCTGTCCATCTTCCTAATGCAAGAGTTAACCAGTATCTTCACTCTTTCATCCCTTACACTGGTAAACTCTGGAACTTTCTTCCTTTGTCTGTTTTTCCACCTGCCTATGACTTGAACTCTTTCAAGAGAGGAGTGTCAAGACACCTCTAATGTTAACTGGATCTCCACCCCTTCATTCTATTCT
>JAPQNM010001156.1:0-23436 GCA_029783475.1 Metacarcinus magister | reverse complement strand
CAGCCTGCACGGCCCCATCAAATTCCCAAGAAGAAGAAGAAGGACATCAGGGACTCAGCGTGGACGTATAAGACTGTGTTGCATTACTTAATTCAGGAAGTAATAATGGTGAAGTGTTGTGTTGCTCCTGGGTGCTCAAGAAGACAAGGACGTGATAATGTTTCATTTTATAGATTTCCCTTAGAAAATGGGAAAAAATATAAAGGAAATACATAAAAAACTAAGCGAGCAAAGTGGATTGCTGTAGTGAAGAGACTCGTGTCTGCTGGAGCATCATCGTCTTGGAAGACCTGGGAACCCTCTATATATGACAGAATCTGCAGTGCACATTTTATCTCAGGTGAGGAAGATGGATGAGGTGAACAGGGCATGGTACCTGAAGAAGGTTTAATCACATTTGTTCTCTTGTACCATCCACACAACCATGGATTTAACTCTAACTTAAACAATCATGGTATCTTAGGCCTACATCAAGTCATCAACCCTTATTTTGCTTATATACAATACTGCTTGTTTTATACCGTAATATTGTTTAGAAATTACCTATAACTAAACCTAACGTAACCTAATCAATCAGGAAGTACCATGATTTTTCTCCTTTATTGACCCACATTACCTATAACAAAAAATCATTTTCGCCACTTTTCGAGTCTATTTCTCAGGGTATGCAAGTGCACCTCTTTAATTAATATGTAGGTCGAATACTTATATTTTTAAAATGTACAGCACTCCCAAGTGCATCACAACAAAAACTCTTATGCAGTTATACCACACAGGTAGACTTCATCAGAAGAACAATTTATATAGTGGCTTTTCTGAGGCAAATGTTTTTTTCAATTATAGTTGTTCACAGATGAATTTTATTGTTTTATACCATAATTGTACTGCGTGGAAAAACCCTCACTCAGACCAGACCTATTATTTTCAGGGAAGAAATCTGATAATTCCCTATCTCCAGACTTCATTCCTTCAGTATTTGGTTACAAGTCATCACAACAGAAGAAGAAGGCAGAGTTATCGCTTCAGCGATACGAAAAGTGGCAGGCAACCAAGGAGATGATAGCAGGAAATCAGAAGACACACGATGCAGCTCAAGGTTTACAGCTTCTTGCAGCTACCAGTGCACAGCCAGCTACAGCAGCTATGTCATCCACACTTCTCCAGGATAACCCAGACGATAGTAAAAATTCTGACAGTGACACATGTAGCATCACATCTGGTAGGATGGACTACGATATAGTGCAAGGTGCAAAGGATTATGCAACCCTTGAACTAGAATGTCAAGATTTGAGAGCACAGTTAGCATCGAGTAAGAAAACAATTAAAAATCTTTCAGTGACCGAAGACTCTTTCAAAAATGATGATTATAAAGTAAACTACTACACTGGTTTCCCTTCTTTTGCAGTTTTAATGGTACTAGTTAATCTCATTACTCCATCCCTAAAAAGAAAATGCATCACCCCATTCCAGCAACTTATACTTACCTTGTCGAGACTCCGTTTAAATTTGAAAATTAAAGATCTTTCCTATAGGTTTGGCATTCACTACTCAACAGTGTCCAGAATATTTTTAGATGTGAGACATTCTTTGTGTTCAGCTGGTTCCAGAAACAGTAATTTGGCCTGAAAGAGAGAAACATTTCCTTCTTGTATTGGGATCATAGACTACTTTGAAATTTTCATTGAAAGATCAAAAGATCTGAAGGCCAAAACACAAACGTGGTCAAATTACAAGAGTCACAATACTGTCAAATACTTGATTGCAATTACTCCCCAAGGTTCAATTTCATTTGTTTCAAAAGGATGGGGAGGCCGTACTTCAGACAAGTGTCTTACTGATAACAGTGAGTTATTGAAGAAACTGAAACCAGGTGATGTTCTCTTGGCAGACAGAAGCTTTGATATCCAGGACAGGGTGGCATTATATCAGTGTAAAGTTGAAATACCTGCATTCACACGTGGTAAAAAAACAGCTGAGTATGACTGAAGTGCAAGAAACAAGGGAACTTGCATCTCAACGTATTCATGTTGAAAGAGTCATTGGTGTGTTGAGGAATGAATATACCTTACTTCAAGACACTACCAATTAACATGTTACAAAAAGATCCAGTATTGAACCTTACATCTGTTGACAAATGTGTACATGTAGCTTGTGCATTAGTTAATCTATCCCCTTCCATTGTGCCCTCTGACTAATAACCGTTAATGTTCTTTTTAAATTGAATTAGGCTCCTTAGGTCCACTGAAGCTGGTGTTTTACAAGTGGATCACCCTCAGCTTTATGTATTGTTAATTGTATATTGTGCATATATTTTTTTTCTGTGTAAGGTAGGAGTGGGTGGGGAATTTTCTTTTTTTAATATACTTGTATAGGTTGAGTTTAATATTTATTTCACTTTGTTACATTAAGCTACATTAGTATTACTGTATTATCATATCACAACAGGTTTAATGAAATGTTTGCAGATATAGTTTGTGTTTATTTTCTTTCTCACCTATAAACTTTACAAAATAAGATGTACATAACAAAGTTAATGCATGCTGCAACAAAAACTGGTTACTCTTTTGCTATTACCAAGTTCTTAGTGGGAAACGTTGTATCGCAGGTGTGTACTGTATACACAGTGAAAAAAAGCTATAACAAATTTAGTTTATGAAAACAGTATGTTGAAAGTTGAAAGTAGTGAAGATGGCAAAAGCTAAAATGCAGGACACATAGAGAAGATGGATATGTATTTGAAAAAAATTATAAACTGTGATGGTTTTGCTTTTAGAGATGATCTGCAATTTCGACACAATCATTTCCTTTTGAGAATCTTCTTAAGCAGGGTACATTGCAAGTGAAACAAAACAATATCACATGAATTATGACAGCATTTCACCATGTCATAATTTGCTGGCCTGTGGCAGTAACACCATACTTGGTGTCTTGAAGTAGCAACCATTGTAGAAGCTCTAACATTTTGATTATGACTTACCCCTTTATTAAGACTTAGGCAGCTGCACTCCAACAGGTACATAAGCATCATTATAGCCAGGAACTACTAACAGGAATGCACAGTTCCTTTAGAGAAGTGAGCAACCACTCACGTCGTTCAGTAGAAAGGGGTTGGATGTGGTGCTGACGACGATGTTTGTGTGGAAGCTCATGGCATTCCTTTAAAGCCTTGTACTTAGAAGCTGGGCTACTGAAATTTATATCAGTGCACTCTGCATATTCAATTTTAGAACATGAAGGCACTACCCAACCGCAAGGTCTTGAAGTACAAGACTCTTTTTTAGCCCAGCTTACTCCACAGTCAACAGCAAACATGAGTGCAGCCACATGTGAGCATGCCTCCCCCATTCCAGCCATACAAGAGCAGTGTGCAGCTACAATGATCTTCTCCACAACAATCCATGGCTTCAGTTCTTCTTCACTGAAGCTCTGGGAGTGTTTCACCTAAGGGGAAAACAAACTTACTAAATTGCAATGCAAAATGAGTACAGGTATTAGATAGTTCATACAATATTAAAAGTACTACATACTGTACTGTATATGCTTAATCTGCCCATGATGACCATCCATACATATATTCCACTGTCTTAGTATACTGTTATATGGATATATATTGGCATTAAATCCCCAGCAAAAAAATCTATGAAAAAGGAGCTCAGAGAATACAGTATTAATAATAAATCTTTGGACTATGTTGGTCTACTAATTTCCACACACAAAACGGCTAAATTTGACCATTTTCTTTTCTTTTTTATATATATTTAGCCTGTATATTCATATAAGTTAATCTAGGTTAATATAGGTTAATCTGGGGATGCTGCCGTGTTTTTCTGAGTTTGTCCATGATCTTTTCTTTTTCTTAGGTTTTCTTAAATCTTAATTTTTCATCAACAATATTGGAATCCTTAATGTTTTAGTTTTGAGGAATCAAAAAATTATTATTATTATTTTTTTTTATATTAAAAGGGTAATGGCTAAGGGAAAACAGAAATAAGTAAAAAAAAATCCCGCTTGTCGCCAGACCCTGTAAAGAGGACAGTAGGAGAATAGAAGCAAGGGGTGGAGATCCAGTTAACATTAGAGGTGTCTTGACACTCCTCTCTTGAAAGAGTTCAAGTCATAGGCAGGTGGAAAAACAGACAAAGGAAGAGAGTTCCAGAGTTTACCAGTGTAAGGGATGAAAGAGTGAAGATACTGGTTAACTCTTGCATTAGGAAGATGGACAGAATAAGGATGAGAAGAAGTAGAAAGTCTTGTGCAGCGAGGCCGCGGGAGGGGGGGAGGCATGCAGTTAGCAAGTTCAGAAGAGCAGTCAGCATGAAAATAGCGGTAAAAGATAGATAAAGATGCAACATTGCGGCGGTGACTTAAAGAATCAAGAAAGTCAGTTAGAGGAGGAGAGTTGATGAGACGAAAAGCTTTAGACTCCACCCTGTTTAAAAGAGCTGTGTGAGTTGAGCCCCCCAAGACATGTGAGCCATACTCCATACATGGGCGGATAAGGCCCCTGTACAGAGCAAGCAGCTGAGAGGGAGAGAAAAATGGACGCAGACGCCATAGGACACCTAACTTCTTGGAAGCTGATTTAGCAAGAGTAGAGATATGAAATTGCCAGTTTAGATTTTTAGCAAAGGATAGACCGAGTGTGTTTAATGTGGTGGAGAGGGGAAGTTGAGTGTCATTGAAGAAGAGGGGATAGTTATCTGGAAGGTTATGTCGAGTAGATAGTTGTAGAAATTGAGTTTTTGAGGCATTGAACAAAACTAGGTTTGCTCTGCCCCAATCAGAAACAAGTGAAAGATCAGAAGTTAAGCGTCCTATAGCATCTCGCCTTGAGTCATTTAATTCTTGTTGGGTTGGGCGTCTGTTGTACGACGTTGAAAAATGCAAGGTGGTGTCATCAGCATAGGAGTGGATAGGGCATTGAGTCAGATTTAGGAGATCATTGATGAATAATAGAAAGAGAGTGGGTGATAGGACAGAACCCTGAGGAACACCACTGTTGATAGTTTTAGGAGAAGAACAATGACCGTCCACTACAGCAGCAATAGACCGGTCGGAAAGGAAACTAGAGATGAAGGTACAGAGAGAAGGATAGAATCCGTAGGAGGGTAGTTTAGAAATTAAAGATTTATGCCAGACTCTATCGAAGGCTTTCGATATGTCAAGGCCGACAGCAAAGGTTTCACCGAAGTCCCTAAAAGAGGATGACCAAGATTCAGTTAGGAAAGCAAGAAGATCACCAGTAGATCGGCCTTTACGGAAACCATACTGGCAATCAGAGAGAAGGTTGTGAGCTGATAGATGCCTCATTATCTTCTTGTTAAGGACAGATTCAAAGGCTTTAGAAAGGCAGGAAATCAAAGCTATAGGGCGGTAGTTAGAAGGATTGGAGTGGTCACCCTTTTTAGGGACAGGTTGAATGTGAGCAAACTTCCAGCAAGAAGGATAGGTAGAAGTAGAGAGACACAGACGAAAAGAGTTTGACCAGGCAGTGAGCGAGTTCGGAAGCACAGTTTTTGAGAACAACAGGAGGGACTCCATCCGGACCGTAAGCCTTCCGAGAATCAAGGCCAGAGAGGGCCTGGAAAACGTCATAATAAAGAATTTTAATTTTAGGGATGAAGTAGTCAGAGGGTGGAGGAGTAGGAGGAATATGCCCAGTATCATCCAAAGTAGAGTTGGTAGCAAAGGTTTGAGCGAAGAGTTCAGCTTTAGAGAAAGAAGAGACAGCTGTGGGGCCATCTGGTTGAAGTAAAGGAGGGAAAGATGAAGAAGTAAAATTGTTAGAGATATTATTGGCTAGATGCCAGAAATCACGAGAAGAGTTAGAGTTGGAAAGATTTTGACATTTTCTATTGATGAAAGAGTTTTTAGTAAGTTGGAGAATAGATTTGGCATGATTACGGGCAGAAATATATAGGGCATGAGTTTCAGCAGATGGATGGCTACGGTACCGTTTGTGAGCCGCCTCTCTATCATTGACAGCACGAGAACAAGCAGAGTTAAACCAGGGCTTTTTAGCTTTAGTATTAGAGAAAGTATGAGGAATGTATAGCTCCATGCCAGAGATAATCACCTCTGTTATGCGCTCGGCACACAGAGAAGGATCTCTGACATGGTAGCAATAATCATCCCAAGGAAAATCAGAATAGTACTGCCTCAGGTCTTCCCACTTAGCAGAGTTGAAATGCCAGAAGCACCTCTGCTTAGGCGGGTCCTGAGGCTGCACTGGAGTGATAGGACAGGTAACGGAAATAAGATTGTGATCGGAGGAGCCCAACGGAGAGGAAAGTTTAACAGAGTAAGCTGAAGGGTTGGAAGTTAGGAAAAGATCAAGAATGTTGGGCGTGTCTCCAAGGCGGTCAGGGATACGGGTAGGGAACTGCACTAGCTGCTCTAGGTCATGAAGGATAGCAAAGTTGAAGGTTTGTTCACCAGGTTGGTCAGTGAAAGAAGATGAAAGCCAAAGCTGGTGGTGAACATTGAAATCCCCTAAAATGGAGATCTCAGCATAAGGAAAGTGAGATAGGATGTGCTCCACCTTGGAAGTCAAATAGTCAAAGAATTTTACATAGTCAGAGGAATTAGGTGAGAGATATACAGCACAGATGAATTTAGTTAGAGAGTGACATTGAAGTCTTAGCCAGATGGTAGAAAATTCTGAAGATTCAAGATTGTGGGCACGAGAGCAAGTAATGTCGTTACGCACATATGCGCAACAGCCAGCTTTGGATTGAAAATGAGGATAGAGAAAGTAGGAGGGAACAGAGAAGGGGCTGCTGTCAGTAGTCACAGACAACTGTGTTTCAGTTAGGAAGAGAAGATGAGGTTTAGTGGAGGAGAGATGGTGTTCCACAGATTGGAAATTAGATCTAAGGCCACGAATGTTGCAGAAATCGAGAGTAAAAGTATTAGAGGAAGTGTCAAGACACCCGAGGTCGTCAGCAGAGGGGCAGTCCGACCTGGGGACATTTATGGTCCCCTCCCCAGATGGGGACTCCGAGGCTGGGTGTGGTGAAGCCATTTTAAAATTTTGATTTGAAGAGAGTGTAAAAGTGTAAGGTGTAGTAATGTTATGTAGGTAGTAGAAAGTTGTCTTTAGAGGGCAGGCTGCAGCTGCTCTCTTGTGTAAATGAGACACTAAGGGAACCGGGAAGAGAGGACACGGAGAATCACTCAGTCTGCAGCACTGCCTACATCCCCGTAAGTACCTCTCCTGGAGTATTCCACCGGGCGGCAGATGTCTACTGCCTACTCAAACAATACTGTACTTCACTTTCATTTATCCTTGTAGTGACCAAGATGTTTGGTTAATCAGAGTTAGGGGGTGCTGGATTGCCTAGACCTAACTACAGGGGGTGCTAGTGTCTGAAAAGCTGCCTTAATTTATGTAACCCTTACCTAACCCTAATCATAGGGCCCTATCCTCTGAGGCTTAACACAAACCTATCCCTGCAGGGGCTAACCCAAACCTAACCTAACCTTACTGTCGGAAATGTTTTTAGTCTCAAACACTTTCGTCAGCCACTTTGGAAATGCATAAATTAATTTAGAAACATTTATGAGAAAAGAGTGGGACAAACATTATATATATAAAAAAAAAGCATAACTGTTGCTACATTAAATATAAAGAACTTACCCTTGCACAAATGATGCTAAGTGGTTGAGGCGCTCCAGAGTTCAGCTGGTCATCAGTGATGAGTATTTCCCTCACCCATCCAGAGGTAAAATACTTGTAGGCTTCCAGACTTGTGTAGGCCTGCAAAGTCTTATTCGTATACGGTTTAAAATTGATCAAATAACTGTAAATATTGCCGTAATCTAAGTCGGGAAGTTCATCTTCTTAGAGCGAAGTTGCGTCCTTAAACATGTGTCGGGGAATATTATAAGGATCAGCACCAATTTTCTGACACTTCTGGACATATCTTTCCATGTCCTCACCCTTCAATACACTAAGAATGTATGGTGAAAGTTCCATGATGTCTGTGGCCTTGTAAATCTCGTAAATCGAAGATTAAATTGCGATACACTGACGATTACTCCTATAAAACCCGTTTGTTTATACGCGCCCTGACGTCCAGCTAGCATGCGTGCCATCTGGTGAGAGAATCCGTGCAAATCATGAATAGTTAGGTACCAATCACATATTTTCTTTTGTTATAATTTGAAGGTTTAATTCGGTTCTAACGATGTTGTGATCACTGTTCCCCAGAGGTTCGCCTACTTCACAAGTGTGAATAATATCGCTGTCATTCGTGAATATTAGATTTAAGATAATTTCTCGAGAAGGTGTATGAACTATTTGATATAGAAAAGCCTCCTCTGTTAGTTCTAATAATCTGGTTCCTTCTCGATCGGCCGTTAAAGTTGACCAGTTTACTGAGGGGTTGTTAAAATCTCCGCAAATTACTGCATTTTTATCTTTAATGACAGATTTTATTTCATCATAAAGAATTTTATCATTTTCTTCGCTTAATTTCGGAGGTCTGTATATTACGCCGAGGATATATTTCTTTTTTTTTTTCCCGTAATTTCAACATGATCTTAACTACTTTCATATATTTTTTTGCATATAATAAAACACCTCCACTTTTATGTGTACGGCATTTCTCGAATACATTATAACCATTTAATGACACTTCCGCAATTTGATGTTTGTTGCGTGTATTATCCACGATTCCGTTAACACAATAATGTCTGGGTTTTCGGCGGTCGCATGTATTATCAACTGATTTAGTTTCGGAATAATACTCCTTACGTTAGCGTAAAAGATGCTTAGTTTCTCTGACGTTTTAGGGCTATACTTAGTGTTTATTCGAGCCCTCTTTGTCATTAGTCAAGTTCAGTTCTTGTGTTGATGTTTCTCGTTTTTCTCAATCCCGAAACTTTAAAAATTCGATAAGGACTTGAGTAAATGGTTTTGAAATATCAGCCGGCACATTATAATTATTTGTGTACCTTGAGGGAGGATAAGGAGGCGATGGAGGATTGAAAAGGTGATTAATTTTGCCCTGACCTGTGTTACCATTATGTTACCACACACACACACACACACACACACTCGCGCGCACACACACACACACACACACATACACACACATACACATACACACACATACACATATACACACACACACACACACACACACACACAATAACGCATGCCCTCCCTTCCTGCAATCTTCATTGTCAATCATAGTATCGTGATTCGTCCACATTATCTCCGGAACTTCTATAGGTATAGGGCAATCGTCGCCCTATTCTTGCACATGTTCATAGTATTTTATGTGTACGTCATTAGGGGAGGCGGTGGCCTAGTGGGTGGCGTGCAGGGCAGACCAGCTCAAAGTTCGAGTCCCGCGACGAGCTGGTCTTTGGATCACCCACATGCTGCCATCAACACTATCCTCGACAGCAACGAGAAGCTTCCATTGGCAGCAAACGAGGCATCACTTAAAAAATCTAACCTGCACTACTAATGGGCGGACCATTTAAAATGTCGTCTGGAAGGGTCTTGGACACCTCCTCAAGGTCTTCCATTACTACATCGTCATCTGGAAGGGTCTTGGACACCTCCGCAAGGTCTTCCATTACTACATCGTCGTCTGGAAGGGTCTTGGACACCTCCGCAAGGTCTTCCATTACTACATCGTCGTCTGGAAGGGTCTTGGACACCTCCGCAAGGTCTTCCATTACTACATCGTCGTCTGGAAGGGTCTTGGACACCTCCGCAAGGTCTTCCATTACTACATCGTCGTCTGGAAGGGTCTTGGACACCTCAGCAAGGTCTTCCATTAATACATCGTCATCTGGAAAGGTCTTGGACACCTCCGCAAGGTCTTCCATTACTACATCGTCGTCTGGAAAGGTCTTGGACACCTCCGCAAGGCCTTCCACTACTACATCGTCATCTGGAATGGTCTCGAACACCTCCGCAAGGTCTTCCATTACTACATCGTCGTCTGGAATGGTCTCGAACACCTCCGCAAGGTCTTCCATTACTACATCGTCGTCTGGAATGGTCTCGGACACCTCCTCAAGGTCTTCCATTACTACATCGTCGTCTGGAAGGGTCTCGGACACCTCTGCAAGGTCTTCCATTACTACATCGTCATCTGGAATGGTCTCGGACACCTCCTCAAGGTCTACATCGTCGTCTGGAAGGGTCTCGAGCACCTTCTCAAGGTCTACCATTACTACATCGTCATCTACTATAGCAAGGCGCCTGAAATTCTCGACCAATTCTTCCATATCGACACAGTGTTTCAATTGTTTGGTTTGGCACTTTTTTGCTCGTCGATTCATAGGGTGATGACCTTCGGTGATGACGCCCTTTACCTGGTGGTGTTGGTGAAGGTGTGGTGGGATGCTGGCACCTACACCACCTTTATGGTGAAGGTGCAGGAGTACCTGGCCTGCGCCTGATGGCTGGGCTCCCTCAAGGTGGCTGCTGCACGGGACCCACTCGCATAGTGCGGCGTCCCGCCCGATATCGGGTGGCTGGACAAGCTGCTGCTGCTGGTGAACATGAGGGTTAGGTTGGCCTGCGTGCACGAGCACATTAAGCTGGCCGACGCGGAACACGCGGCCTTCATGGCAATGGTCGTGGTGAGCCTGGCTTGCCTGGTGGTGGTGCCAGTGTGCGGCGCCCTAGTAGTAGGCATACCTTAGTGTAAAAATAAACAAATTTAATGTAAATAATAAAGAAAATAAAGAAAAGAATAAAGAAAAGAATATAATTATGCAATCATCTGATCAGCTGATGCGGGCGACGTAGGCGGTGAGGCGGAGGTCGAGGGTGAGGTGGGCGATTCAAAACCTGAAGTTGATTGCTCTGTTGAAGTGGATGGTCCAGCTGATGTTGATGGGCTGGCATGTTTGAAGAACGTCGAGATCGTGGACTGTTTGGCACAAAGTTTCACTGTGTTTGTAATGGTGGCGCGGGAATGACTAGTGGCATGCGCCACCACGCCGATTTGGCCACGCCCAACTCGCCACGCCGATTTTGGCGCCTTTTTTTAATATCGTAACTGCGAATCAAGTATCGTAAATCGAAAAAAGGTTACTAATTGGCTAGTATCGTATCTGTGAATTTAACGTAAACCGAACTATCGTATAGCGAGGACTCCCTGTATACTATGTAGGAAAGGAGAGGAAAAAGAAAGGACAGAAGGTCTTATTCTGCACTTTTACCTAACCAGTTTAGTTATGTTTAGTTACGTTTAGTTAGGTTAAGTTAGGTTTAGTTAGGTTAGGTTTGGTTAGGTTTATTTAACTGCAGCTCTGGGAAGGTTATGCTAACAAAGCAATTTTTACTCTGTAAATGTTTCCATCTTCACCGGAATGGCGTGTGCTATGAAGAAAAAAAATGGCGTCTGCACCTCACATCCCCCCGATGTGAGGTGCAGACGCCATTTTTTTGGGTAAGGTGCAGACGCCATTTTTTTTCGAGTGGTTAAGGAAACGAATATTTACTTAAGTGAGTTCAAGTTTTGGAATTTTTTGTTTAATATATATAACAAAAAGTATAGAGATAATTTTGTTCATATATTTTGGTTAATTTTCTCAAGAGCATTCTCGTGAATATGTAAAATAATACCAACACTAGTTATGCAGATTTAACATTTTTTTTTAGGGAAAAATAAAGTTACCCAAAATAATTCTTGCTCTTCCTTACATGTATCCAATTATCTCCGTTATTCCTTTCTTTATCACAATGTCCTGATAGTCACTTATACCCACAAAATCCACACACATAATAGTACTATTCACACCTTGCTACGTAGTCACAAATAGCAGAAATAGTTAAAATAGTACTAACATTTACGCCCCAAAATGACTCGATTTACCCAAAATAATTCTTGCTTTTCCTTACATGTATCCAATTATCTTCATTATTCCTTCCTTTATCACAATGTCCTGATATTCACTTATACCCACTCTATCCACACACATAATAGTACTATCCACACCTTGCTACGTAGTCACGAATAGTAGAAATAGTTAAAATAGTACTAACATTTCCGAAGTTGTGGAGTTTTTTTTCTTCTTCTTGTGACCTCTTCCGCTTTATACACACATCCTTTCCTAATTTTGTATTCTTTTCAATCATTTCCTTCATTAGTAAACACATTTTTTAAACCACCTCTACCCTTCCTAACACCACTCTGCTCCTCCTCCTCCTCCTCCTCTCCTCTATCCATGTCCTCACCTTATCATTGATCACGCATCCTAATGTGTTAGGTAGGCTGTTCATTACTGGTATGGGTGTGTAATTACCTATGTCCTGCCTTGACTTACCTCCTCCTTACCTAGATTTCTTACCTAGATGAGGCCAGAGCCCCATCTAGAAGCAGATGAAACCTCCAACCAGGACTACATTTGAAGACATCTAGTTGGATAGCGTAACGGTTGGCTAGTGTGGTTTCATCCAGACTCCAAGAAACACTTTACACAAACTCATATAGAACATTACCCAGAGATAAATCGAGTTGGCGGTTGAATGCAACGACGGAAACTGCAGTGACAACATGATCAGGCAGCTCATTCCAAATCATTCTCATTTCCCTAATCGAAAAGAAACGAGCCCTGACTTCTGTGTCCCAGCGAGGAATAGCCAGCTTGTAGGAGTGACCTCTCATTCCAACATTAATATTCCTGACAAACAAGTGATCCAGATCAGGGCACAAGCCATGCAAAATCTTATAAACTATGATAAGATCAGCTCCAAGCAAACGACCCTTAATTGAGTTGAGTACAACTTAAGGGTAGAGAGACGCTCAGAGTAACTCAAGTCTCTGAAAGCAGATATCATCTTTGTCCATTTCCGCTGTACTCCCTCCAACAATCTAAGATCACCAAGATAGCCTGTGTTCCACACCACAAACGAGTAGTCCAAGATTGGTCGTATATGGGTAATAAATACAGTTCTCATAAATTCAGGGGAGCAACACACTGTACCCTTGTGTACTAGCGTCACCTTACTCCTGTTCCAATCCTAAGGTACCTCCCCTTCCTCTAATATCTTCCTGAACAACCCAGCTAATGTCTGCCTTACTGCCTTACTTCCATACTTTATAAATTCACCTGTGATTCTGTCCGTCCTTGATAGCTCTCACTGCTGATTCTATGTCCTGCTCCTGTATCTCAATGCTCCTCATCTCCCTAACTTCAGTGTATGTAGACAAGGTGCCTACGTCTTTTTGGGAATCTGATTGGGCTGTGCAGGCTGTGGTGCCACAGCCTCTAGTGCCCCAAAAGTGCAGGTTGCAGATGAGTAAGTGGATCAGATCCTGTTGAGTTGACCTGTTCTTTGGAGGAAGGTCCTGATGTGTTTGAGTACTATGAAGGCCAGGCCAGGGTCTTGAGAGCCACCTAAGAGGTCAGTTATTGCTGGTCTGCGGAGGTGAAGAGACGACAGTGAGTGTAGGAGTGCCATGCGGTGGGAGTGGTGACGAGGACAGTGTAGTAGGAGGTGCTCTGGGGTGTCAGGTTGTGTAGGGCACCAAGAGCAGTGGGGGTCCTCTGTCATGCCCAGCTTGTGTAGGTGGGAGTTTAGGCGGCTGTGTCCAATTCAGAGTCTGGTGACGGCAGTGTCAAGGGCACGGCTGGGGGAGTAGGTCCACCAGTGGTGTCATGTATCTTGTCTAATGCGTCCAAGTGAGGTGTACTGTAAGGCGTTAGTCAGGTCTGTGTCCCAGTGTAGTTTACAGGCTGTGTGAAGGTTAGTCAGTCTGGTCAGTGGGGAGGTGTATGGGGAAGGGGTGGGAGTGTGCCTCCGTGGCCGCTCTATCGGCCACTGTGTTACCCATGACGCCAACGTGTGAGGGGACCCACTGAAGGTGGATGGAGAAGACAGAAGAGGATAGTTGGAGAAGAAAGTTGTGAATGGTGAAGCAGAGGGAGTGGTGTATTTTAGGGCGGTGACGCCGGATGAGTTGGAGGACTGTGAGGGAGTCTGAGAAGAGAGTGACTGAGCAACGGGAGGTGAGTGTGGTGGCAAACCTGAGGCCCTCTCTGATGGCAAAGAGTTCTGCCGTCAGAATGGAGGCAGAGGCTGGCAGCCTCCAGGCAGTGGCAGTGGAACGTACTGGGATGTACATTGCAGCCTCAACAGAGGGAGGTACTGGGAGGCGGGGGCCGTCGGTGTATATGTGGAGGGAGTTGTGGTATTGAGTGTGCAGGAGGTTGTTGAAAATTATCCTGCCCTGCACTGGACAGTGTGCCTTTGACCATTGTGTATCTGTGTGCAGTGTCAAGGATATTAAGGAGGAGAGGGGAAACCAAGGGCCCAAAGGGGAAGTCTTCTCGAGTGAGAAAGGAGGGGGGCGTCACCCAGAGGGAGGCAAAGAAGGAGAGGGTTCTTTCTACAAAAGGCGTGTGGGCTTGATATGGTAGGGGGCCAAGAAGTGGTGCCCTACTCTGTCGGAGGAGGAGGGAGTGGAGGGAGTGGCAGCTAGAAGAGGATGCAAGTTTGGTGTAGGTGCGGACAAGGAGGATGGAGCGTCGGTGTGACAGTGAGGATAGGGAGGATTCTGCCTGAAGGGCTGTGACTGGGGAGGACTTGAAAGCTCCCAGGGCTATACGCATGGCTGTGTTTTGAATTACTTCCAATTTATGGAGAAGTGAAGGTGAGGCCGCCCCATAAACCTCACATCCGTAGTCTAAGCGACTCCGGATATAGGCACAATAGAAACGAAGGAGGGGATGCCTGTCCGCAACCCACTTGACCCCTGCAAGGGACTTAATCAAATTTAATCTTTTGAGGCATGAGGTCATCAGGTAGTGTATGTGACGGCCCCAGGTTAGACGGGGGCCGTCCACTACTAAGCCTAGAAACTTATGTTGGGTTTTAAAGGGAATGGGTGAACCTTTGATGGTGACCACTGGTATGTTGGGTATTCGCCTTCTGGTGAAGCGCAGGAGGTTAGACTTCTGGGCACTCACCGTTAGGCCCCAACGTGATGTCCAAGTGTCTATGGCATCAAGCCCACGTTGAAGGTTAAATTAAGCCTCCTGTATATAGTGGAAGCAGAGCAAAGGAGGGAAATGTCATCAGCGTACAAGAGTGCGTGTGTGCATGGAGAAGAGGGAAAGTCTGAAAGTAAGACATTGAAAAGGAGAGGACTGAGAGGAGAACCCTGTGGGACACCTCTGGTGACTGGGTAAGACCTAGAATAGGAGTTACCTATCACCAGAGAGAAGGACCTGGAAGATAGGAAGGACTGAACCCAATTGAGGGGGGAACCATTGAGTCCCAGGCGGGAAAATTTTTCAATAATGGCATTATGTGAAGAGAAGTCAAAAGCTCCTTTAAGATCAAGAAAAGCTACCAGAGTGTATTGCTTGTGGTTAAATCCTTCCTGAATGTGGTGCTCTAGCTGGAGCAGGGCATCCAGGGTGCCCCGGTGAGGACGGAAGCCAAACATGTTAAGGGGAAGAAGGTGTTTGTGTTCCAACCACCATGTTAATCTGTCATGCACTATATGTTCTAATACCTTACTGAAGTTAGAGAGGAGACTGATGGGCCTGTAGGAGGAAGCCTCCGACGGGTCCTTGCCAGGTTTGAAAATAGGAATTGTGATGACCACACAGAAGGGAACGTGCCAGACACCCAGCTGGCGTTGAACACGTTCAGGAGGAGGAGGACCAGAGAATCTGGGAGGCGGCGAAGAAACTCATTTGGGACATTGTCTGGCCCCGTCGCCTTCCCAACAGACAGTGCTTGTAAAGCTGATGAAAGCTCCTGGGGAGTTATAGCTGTGCTAATTGTGTGGCCGTGTGAGGAAGGAGGTAACACAGCGGGAGGTATAGGGTCAGAGGAGCCGAGGACAGTGTGTATGTTGGAGGCAAGGCACTCGGCTTTTTGGACATTATTGACAAGGAGGACGTGGTTACTAGTTAATGGGAAGGTGAGAGGAGGCTGAGGGTGAACCATCTTCCTGAAGAAAGACCAAGCCTGGGAGACTGAGGAAGAAAAGGACAGGGAGGCACAAAAGGAGGCCCACGCAGAACGTTTCTCATCAAGAATAACACGCTTGCACTGGGCCTCTAAAAATCTGAAGCGACTGCGAAGGGGAGGGATGGGATTCTTACGCCACGTGTTAAAGGCATGTCGTTTGGCCTGAAGGGCTGCTCCCTCCATATGTGCTTCAACAACTCATGCATTCCCTTAACTGCTGCCTGACCACCCTCTCTGTAAAATTCATTTGGGATACCATCCATTCCAGGGGCCTTGTCATTCTTTAACTTTTTAACATATCTTTCAATCTCATCCATCGTAATCTCTTCATCCATCCCTTCCTCCATTTTCCTACCTAAGGTGGAGGTCCCTAGGTCCCTATCTGGCTCATTCAACCCTCCCACATCTTTCCAAAAGTCTTCCACAGCCTTGACCATTTCTTCCTTCTTTCTTACTATCTTGCCATTCACCATCAGTTGTTCCACATTCCCTGTTTTCCTGTCTTCTTCTCCTCTCCAGAACTTATACCATTCCTTACCTCCTTCCTCACCTTTTTCTCTAAGTTCCCTAATCAATTTTCTCTCTTCGCCTTCCTCACCAAACGTTTCATCTCTTTTTGTTTATACGCATACTCCTCCCATGCCCTTTCATACTCTCTCCTTTCTGCCTCGTTTTTTGCTTTATTCTTTCTCAGCCTCCTACACTTTCTATTTAACAGTTTCATTTCCTTCCTTACACTCTCAATTTCACTGTTCCACCACCTCTTTCTTACTTTACCCTTTTTTCTCTTACTTGTTTGTCCTATGCTTGCCTCTGTAATTTTGGTTATTTTCCTTACTAGTCTATCGTTCAACTCCTCTACACCTCTCTCTCCACTCAAACCGTTTTCATCTATCCTCCAATCTTTATCTAACTCTTCTCTAAACCCAACCCAGTCTGCCGTTCTAAGTTTCCATCTTTCTTTCCTCTCTTCATTCGTATACACACGGTTTTCTTTCATACACTCATACTCCATCACCAAGACATTGTGGTCGCTTGTAACATCGATTTTCCTTTCCTCATCCACCCACATGCTACTCACTTGTTCTCTAGCTTTCTGATTCACTACAATATAGTCTATAGCTGATTCACTCTCCCTTCCACGCCATGTCACTTTCCCTTCACCTATGGTCAAATTCAGGATTTCCAGCTCATTCACCTCTGCAAAATCTAGCAACAATTGGCCATTCCCATTCACTTCCTCGCCTCGTATACCTATGTGACCATTCATATCTCCTGCCACAATCATACTTTCACCTTTACTCTGTTCTACTATTCTTTGTACAATTCTATACTTCCTTTTATTCTCAGCTCTCGCTCCTGTTCCTTCCACCGTCATATAGCATATTACCACCAGAAAACTTTCTTTCCCCTTACCTCCCTTGTATTCTAACCATGCTGCCAAAATATCTTCACTCATTTCACACTTACCTACATCTAACTCTTCTACCTCTATCCCTGCATCTACTCTCACGAGCACACCTACCCCACCACCTTTCTTCTGCCATTTACTCCTACCCTTACCAATCATATTGTAGGTCTCTGAAGTCAACTCTACTCTTTCTCTCATTTGAGTTTCTGTCACACCGACTACATCAATGTTCCATTCATTCATGTTCCTGCTGAGGTCTTCCATTTTTTCCACATTCCAACCTCTCACATTCACACATGCCAACCTTACATTTCCTCTCCTTCCTTGGAGTCACTCCCTTGCATCCACCTCCTTCCCTTCCCTCAACCTGCACAGTCTCTCCGTTGCACATATCCATTCTAGCATTCTTCCACTCATAATTTTAACACCTTCCCTATTTAGGTGCACTCCGCCCCTATCAAAAGCCTCCTGTGGGAGAGCACCGTCCAAGTCCATGAAGCTGACCCCATAGTCCCCTGCATCCTTGCACTCCATTTTCATTTTAAAAACCTCCTCTTGTAGCTTCCTATTAGTCTCTGTTCTCATCTCTTCATACTCTTTGTTTTCCCCGTGGGCGTCGCATGACTCCTTCCACTGCCACACGTACCTTCTTTTTGTCTCGCTTAACCTCCCACAGGCACTCCATAATCTTTCCTACAGTTTGTTGTGGTCCCAGCCTCCTAAGGCCGTTACCTCCTCCCTGCATCACTACCATGCCCTCTGCTATCCCCTCCACACTTTTCTTCACTTCCTCCACAACATCCTCTACACCTTTACCACTCAGGCACTTCAGCAAACTTTTCTCCTCTTTCATGGCCACATGTCTGCCTACATTTCTCACCATACTATCTCCTATGCATAATATCGGCCATTTCTTCACCTCCTTTGTCTTGGGTGCATCAGCATTAACCTCTGCTTGGCTAGGAGTGGGGGCAGATGTTGCCTCTTTCCCATCCCCTTCAGGGCAAGCATTGGCCACAGCCCCGCCTGGGGACTGGGCAACAGGTCCCTCAATTACCACTACTTCATCCTCACTAACAGCTCCTTCAACAGGCGGTGGAGCAGCACGCTTTAAACTACCTAGGTTACCTGTCTTGGCCTTAATAGCGTAACTACTCCCAAGCTCCAAACCTAGACTCCCTTTCTTACTTGCCTCCGTTTTTTCTAAGTCTCTCAATTTTCCCGTGAAACTACATCCTCTACAACTCCCTTTACCCCCTGCCCCCCTTCCTTTCTTAATTGACTCACCCATTATTAGCAAATACCTGAAAAAAACAAAGCACTAGTCTAATTACGTACCGCTACAAGATGGCGCGCTCGGTGCTGTAGTGGTTAGGTTCGGTTATATAAGATTTTTACATTTTATTACCCAAATCCAGAAAAATCTAAGGTTGAAACCCTAACTAACTTTTGGGTAATAAAATGTAAACATTGTATATAACCGAACCTAACTGAACCTAACCATAACTTAACATAACCTAACCAACTTAACATAACATGGTCAAGTTTTACAAAACGCACCAGTACTTCTGAAGCAGTAATTTGCGACGGAAAATGCATAGAAGGAAAATGTCTTAGAAAAATGTGTACTTCCTATTACTAAACTAGTTTTTCTTGTCACACAGTTTGCGTGTTTTGTAAAATAATACCATAAATTGGGCCCAACAGACCTCAGTCCACTAACATTTTCACTTGTTTCTGAGTTAGAAGTCATTCTCAGCAGCTCACGAGGCTTCTTATTCTTTGTTGATTTGAGCTGTGCTGATGAGGCGGCGGCCAATCACGAGGCGAAACTGTGTGTGCGGGGACAACGTGTAGCTGAGGCCTTCAGGCTGAAATCATCCTAAGGTATCCTAAGGTAAGGTAAGGTAGGTGTAAATAGGGGAGGGCGTGCAAGCAACTATGTCCCCGCACACACACACACAGTCTTGCTTCGTGATGGGTGCGAGGATTCTCGCCTCGTGATTGGCCGCCTTCTCATCAGCTGATATATGTAAACATCTCATCAGCTGATACATGTAAATTGGCTAAACAGGTTACTCTATTACCTACTTGGTTAAAGCAGCTTTCTTTCTGTCTTTCACTAACTATAATATTTACCTATTCCTTTTCTTACCAATATGTTATATGGTTTCCTTTCACATGGTCTCGTCATCTCAGACCCTCCGTCCCAATCAGCACTGTACGGTAACAATATTTTATTTTCCTGCGTTTTTTTTTCTTTCTTTATCAATGGTGGGGGGGCTTGCGTGTCCCGAAGACCTGGCGAGCGAGGCTGGAGGAGGCTTAGGCCTCTACTCCGCCCTTTTAGTAGTATACTAATAGTAGTAATAGTAGTAGTAGTAGTAGTAGTAGTAGTAGTAGTAGTAGTAGTAGTAGTAGTATAGTAGTAGTAGTAGTAGTAGTATAGTAGTAGTAGTAGTAGTAGTAGTAGTAGTATAGTAGTAGTAGTAGTAGTAGTATTGTAGTAGTAGTAGTAGTAGTAGTATAGTAGTAGTAATAGTAGTATAGTAGTAGTAGTAGTAGTATAGTAGTAGTAGTATAGTAGTAGTAGTAGTAGTAGTATAGTAGTAGTAGTAGTAGTAGTATAGTAGTAGTAGTAGTATACTAATAGTAGTAATAATAGTAGTAGTAGTAGTAGTAGTAGTAGTAGTAGTAGTAGTAGTAGTAGTAGTAGTATAGTAGTAGTAGTAGTAGTATAGTAGTTGTAGTAGTAGTATGGTGGTAGTAGTAGTAGTAGTATGGTGGTAGTAGTAGTAGTATGGTGGTAGTGGTAGTAGTAGTAGTAGTAGTAGTAGGAGTAGTAGTAGTAGTAGTAATAATAGTAGTAGTAGTAGTATAGTAGTAGTAGTAGTAGTAGTAGTAGTAGTAGTATAGTAGTAGTATAGTAGTAATAGTATAGTAATAGTAGTAGTAGTATACTAATAGTAGTAGTAGTAGTAGTAGTAGTATAGTAGTATAGTAGTATAGTAGTAGTATAGTAGTAGTAGTAGTAGTATAGTAGTAGTAGTAGTAGTATAGTAGTAGTAGTAGTAGTAGTAGTAGTAGTAGTAGTAGTATACTAATAGTAGTAATAATAATAGTAGTAGTAGTAGTAGTAGTCAATCAATCAATCAGTCAGTCAATTATATTTATTTCATAATACACATTACATACATTATTTTAGGAACGAGTGATTAGTAAACAATAATAATCTAGATTACCATTATAATTTTTTCTGTAGAAAATCAATTGAAATATACATTAAAAATCTATAAAAGAATATAAAAAGTCTGACTAGAGATTAAAAAGATTGTCAATAATAAAAGTCAAAACATAATAATGACAATATTAAAATTGTATTAAGAATTAAGTACAAACTATGAAATAAAAAGATAAAATATGTTATACATCTACATCTACATACACACATACACATATACATATGCATACATACACACATACACATACATATACATACATACCCACATATATACATACATACACATATACCTACAAATACATATACATATATACACATATATATACACACATACACACACATATACACATACATACACATACATGTACACACATATATTCGCAATCAATATTGAAATGTACCAATTTTGTTTGTTGTTTTTTCATTCTTTTTTCCTCCAGAGTATTGTTAGTTGTACAGTAGTATATCAAGACTAAAGCAACACACCTTAACACCATAACACTCTTGCAAGCAATTAATAACAGGCTTCAACAAATATACTTTGCCAACAACTTTGGCTTCCAACTCCTTTTGTAATATCAGTTATAGTTAGTGTAACATGTTCTAACCAAGATAATGTTGAGTCGATGGTAACACCTAAGAATTTGACACCGTTTCATCTGTTCATGATTTTGTTACTTATAGATACATCAACATTTAGTATGAAATATCATACATTTTGTTTGATCTATATTGAGAGACAGTTTATTTGCATTTATTCCGTCCATCACACTCAGCATTTGTGTATTAATCTTTATAATCATTTCATTGATGTCATTAACCTCAATCCAACTATTAATATCATCAACAAAAAGTAAGAAAGGACAGAATTAAATGGAAGGAGAGAGATGGAGGGAAAGGAATGAAAAATTAAACCAAAAAGAAAATAAGGAATGAAGGGAAGAAGGAAGAAAGAAAAGAGGTGAGAAATTAAACCAAAAATAATAAAGAAAGAAAGTGAATTTTTGGTTGAACATTATTATTCTTATTGTTAAGTTTATGTCAAAAATACCTGCTGACAACTCAGTGTGTTTGTTTGTTTGTTGAACTGGAATAACTTTACCTTAATTCATTCTATTTATACTTTTTTTTTTACATAACTTTCCTCCTTCCTTCCATCACAAAAAGAAACAGAAAAAAGACATCAATAAAAGTACAATAGAGGGGAAGCAGCTCTCCTATTAGGTAGAAGGCTCAAAGATTGGGTTACTCACCACAAGGTTAGGCCAGGCTAGTTTAAGTTGCAAGTTGTTGCAGAAGTAGGTAATACGGTCCTCTCCTTAAGAATTACCAAGGAAACAAACAAAGATATTTCACCAAACACACATATGATCTAAGAAATCACTCCCTACAAACCAGTATTGTCTGAAATGGCAGACTGTGTATGGCCCCGCGTCATCATCTTGTATCTATTATCTGAACAAAACAATACAGGGCCCGTCTATAGCATTATAGTGTACCAACGTATGGTTGTTTATCAATAATAAGAAATAGTTGTTCACTTATTCACCATTAGATGCAAATCAAGAAAAGCTCCATGTGGCCAAAAATGTGACCCAACCCACATACTGTGTGTGGCCAAAAATGTGACCCAACCCACATACTGTGTGTGGCCAAAAATGTGACCCAACCCACATACTGTGTGTGGCCAAAAATGTGACCCAACCCACATACTGTGTGTGGCCAAAAATGTGACCCAACCCACATACTGTGTGTGGCCAAAAATGTGACCCAACCCACATACTGTGTGTGGCCAAAAATGTGACCCAACCCACATACTGTGTGTGGCCAAAAATGTGACCCAACCCACATACTGTGTGTGGCCAAAAATGTGACCCAACCCACATAAAGTGTGTGGCCATCATTAACCGTTGGCGCCAGTAGGCTTATGGAGGCACAGATTGACTTGCCTCGCCTGTTATTTGACGTAGGTTATCAGATTTTTATAGTGACGCCTCAAATGTTTACGTTCTCTCTTGAATATGTTGAGAACGTGCGAGGCTAATCGCTGCTACAGCCTCAGATGCATATAACGTTGTAAGTCCCGTCTGAGGACAGTATGGCAGCAATTTGGGTAGTCTTTGGCCACTCGGCGGTGATATCAAAGAATGAAAAGTGGTCAGCGAATATCAGGGATTCGAACCTGGGACCCTAGGCTCGCTCACCCGAGCGCTAGACCACTTTAACACCGAATAACTCCAAGATATTATTTCAGACAAACGACTTTGTGTTGTAATTGATGTGTAATTTTCTTTTTAAATGTAATTGTATTGTAAGTTAATGCTTGTTTACTCACTTAGACTTGTAGAAGAATATCTAACAGAGATGACGCGGTCCCGTCCTCGACCTCCGTCTTTGCAGTCGTCCTCTAAAGTCGTCTTTGCAAGTCGTCCTTGAAAGTCGTCCTCGAAAGTTGTCCTTGAAAGTCGTCCTCGAGGTTATCCTCGAAGTTTTCCTTGTCAGCTTGCTTTCAGAACTTGATTGTAGAAGAATGCTGCGTAGAGTGAGAATATTTAATTAGGTTAATTAATCCCCAGTCAACCTGTCGAAGTATATTATAACCAGTAATTAAATCATATATAATTTCTGCATATAGGTATTCTGCCATTCTTAAAGTCTCGTCAGCAGAAATGAGTAAGTAGTGAAGATGAGTGAGCGTGAGTTTCTTGGTGTCTCGTGGTAGTCACAGTGGAACTGTGTCCAGTGTCCACTGTTTTAACACCACCAAAAATCTTGCTGCGCTGTCGTGTCTCTGAAGACTTCGTTCACTTCAGAAAGTACCCA
>JAPQNM010001153.1:20000-40000 GCA_029783475.1 Metacarcinus magister | reverse complement strand
TAGAAGCTACCTATGATAATAGCTACCCTCCGGGTTCACCAATTGTAAATGGTGACTGGGTTTGGTAATGCTAGTTGGTCAACTGGTAGAGAAAACTCGATACCAGTTAAAATTAATTATCTTCACAAAAATATATACTATATGTAACAAAAAAATTTCAACAACAAATATTAACAAGTGTATATGCGCACTGTCTAAGGACAGTGCGCGCCAAGTTGATGGTGTGCGCTAGTCTGCAGCGTAAAATAATAATTAATAAAGTTACAAATAGGAAAACATGAATAAAGCTATACAAAACAAATTAAAATGAAAAGAATGAAAACATGAAAGTGAATTATAATAAATTTTAATAGTTGAAGCACCACGTTTTCATTAGAGCTGTATACTGCACGTTCTCTAAAAAGCTTGTAGGGGAGACTGTTACAATACTCCGCTACAAACCAAAGCTAAACCATTTTCCTTTTGAGGGTGATCCGAAGAGATATATTTTCGGTACAGGAGGCCGTCTTCATGTATGAACTGGTATGTGGCACCATCCCGTCCCTTCTCAACTTCTTGAGTGGTAGCCTTTGATTGTAAACACTTCAGGGAAGGACAGGATTCTTAAAGTTGACGAAATTCATCAGGGGTTACCGAAAAAGGATTGAGCTTAGGAAGAACTAGAGGGTGGACCCGTGTAAATCGACCGGCTTTGGTCTCCACAGCACACACTTGAATAGTGGAGGACTCAACTGGTGGTAGATGTTGACATCCAGAAGGGAGGTTGTCCTTGTCTTGAGAGGAGAGGGAGGTTCCGGGCGAAGGCGAGTCATCAAGAAGCGACAGTGGATCTTGTAGGGAAGAAACGTCGGTGGTGGCTTGGTCATGCTCACTATGGAGAAGATGGTTGTCATTACTGAGTAGAGAATCAGGACTATCAGGATCTTGTACCTCGGGAATATTCCCAACTAGAATACTAGCAAATTTAATTGGGGCCCTTACGACATCTGTCCAGCCAGTGTAAAATGGGCACCGTAAGTAACACTTAACGATAGGAAATTCGTCGATGTGTCCCAAATAGTCAGCAACTTGTACTTTGGGGCAGAGTGATGGGTCAATGTCTGGCAGGGCTTACTCGGAAACTACAACACTAGAGCATCCAGTATCCCTTATAATAGAGAAAGACCATGACCCACTTTATGATCCTCTAAACAAAATCCAACCTTATATGGGGGCGTGGTAGTAGTTCCATCCTTGAATGCTCGAGGATTCCTGAGACAGCGTGGTCGTATGTGTCCTGCTTCCCCACAATTGTAACAAGTCACGGTTGAGGGAGTCTGACTCCCGGAAGAAGGTAGAGACTGGAGTGGAGTAGCAAGTCGAAGGGAGATTTTCTTAGTGTTGTTGTAGGAAGAGACCTTAGGATAGGCGTTGTGGGCATATGCCCAGTCATCCGCTAGTTGTATTGCTTCCTTCAGCTTGGTAGGCCTTCTTTCCTTGATGAAAAGGCGTAGTACTGGTGATAAGGAGGACATAAATATGTCAAATATGATAAATTCCCTTAAGTCAGCATAAACATTGGCCACAGAGGATGACTCAACCCACGAATCAAACATCCTCGATAACTGGGTAACGAACTAATGGTAGTTCTGTCCTACTCTAATCTTGTTTGACCTGAAATCCACCCGGTAGCCATCTGGAGTTTTACTGAAGCCTGTTAACAAGGCTTGCTTCAGTAACTCGTAATCCTCAGTGGTGGACGAGGGAAGGGACGTGTAGAGTTCGGCAGCTTTCCCAGTAAGGATACAACCCAGACGAACGGCAAAGGTATCTCTGGGTAAAACCAGCATCTCGGCCACTCGCTCAAACCTAGTTAAGTAGGTGGCAATCTCCTCTTTATCCTTGTATGGTGGTAGAATAAATCTGGAAACAGGATCATGTGATGGTAGGACTGAGGGCTTACCTTTAGCTGCAATTTCTGCCAGCTTGATCTCTTTCTCCCTCTCAGCTTGTGCTTGTCTTTCTTCTCTTTCAGCTTGTTTTTCTTCTCTTTCCTTTGTAGCTTGTCTATCTTCTCTCTCCTTCTGTCTCCCAGCTTGTCTTTCTTCCCTTTAGTGTTTCTGTTGTTCTACGATCCACTGGCCAATTTCCTTGCAATGCAGACGAGGGCTTCACCCTGCTCCTTCAGTTCTTAAAAGGAAGACATGGAGAAGACAAAACAGAGAACACAGCACAAAAAACAAAAAATTTGACAACACCTCACGGGCAAAATCTGGCAAAAGAAAGAGTTTGACAACAATCAAAAAACTTTCATAACATTACTCCCAGGCCTCAGGCAGCAATGGCGCAAAGCAGCGACTTACAGCTTAAAGCCGACAATCTGTAAAACGATAATAAATAGTTGGTAGTTCTTATCCTGGCGTAGTCACCTATATGTCTGGGCCGAGGTGACTACCAATTAATATTATGATTCTAGAGAGTCGTGGGGAAGAAAAGTCATGGAGTATTATACCCCGCATATATATACACACACAATAATGGCAATCAGCAGGCTAACTGCCAAAGCAAATCACCAACGACGATCTGCTCGTAAACAATTACGAGAGCAAGGTTATGGCACCCAATAACTCCTTGAACAGAGGCCTGAAGTGTGAGATGCGCGACAGCAACACTCGGCAACAGGCAGCAGGGAGGTTCGCATGGTGCAGGTACAGTTGAAGGACACACTGGAAGGGAGCCCAAGTCTCCAGAAGTGCCTTCTGAATGTTGAGAACCAGCAGCAGTTTGTGAGGTGTTGTCAGGTAAGAGAGCTGAGGCAGGCTGTCTGTCCCCGGTCCCGTGGCGTAGGGGCTACCTCGGTTAGACTAATCATTACCCCTGGACAAGGGGGTGTGGTAGTGGCGGGGAAGCCGGCGAACAAGCAGTTGGAGAAGTGAACCAGCGCAGGCCGACTAGAGTGGTAGTTCAACCACTAAGAAGGAGGGAACGAGGCAGGTGCAGTTCCTCACTATGTATTTATATATATATATATATATATATATATATATATATATATATATATATATATATATATATATATACATATATATATATATATATATATATATATATATATATATATATATATAAATATATATATATATATATATATATATATATATATATATATATATATATATATATATATATATATATTTATATATTTTTTATTTATTTATTTATTTATTTTTTTATATATTGAAAGGGTACTGGCTAAGGGAAAACAAAAATAAGTAAAAAAAAATCCCGCTTGTCGCCAGACCCTGTAAAGAGGACAGTAGGAGAAATATAGATATAGGGGGGAAATCCAATTTAGTGTGAGAAGTGTCTTGACACTCCTCTTTTGAAAGAGTTTAAGTCATAGGCAGGTGGAAAAACAGACAAAGGAAGAGAGTTCCAGAGTTTACTAGTGTAAGGGATGAAAGATTGAAGATACTGGTTAACTCTTGCATCAGGTAGACGGACAGAATAAGGATGAGAAGAGGTAGAAAGTCTTGTGCAGCGAGGTTGCGGTAGGTGGGGAGGCATGCAGTTAGCAAGTTCAGATAAAGATGCAACATTGCGGCGGTGACTTAAAGAGTGAAGACAGTCAGTTAGAGGAGGAGAGTTGATTAGGCGAAAAGCTTTAGACTCCACCCTGATTAAAAGAGCAGTATGAGTTGAGCCTCCCCAGACATGTGAGCCATACTCCATACATGGGCGGATAAGGCTCCTGTGCAGAGCAAGCAGCTGAGAGGGAGAGAAAAATGGACGCAGACGCCATAGGACAGTTTAGATTTTTAGTAGAGGATAGACCGAGTGGGTTTAATGTGGAAGAGAGGGGAAGTCGAGTGTCATTAAAGAAGAGGGGATAGTTATCTGGAAGGTTATGTCGAGTAGATAGTTGTAGAAATTGAGTTTTTGAGGCATTAAACAAAACCAGGTTTGCTCTGCCCCAATCAGAAACTAGTGAAAGATCAGAAGTTAATCGTCCTATAGCATCTCGCCTTGAGTCATTTAATTCTTGTTTGGTTGGGCGTCTGTTGTACGACGTTGAAAAATGAAAGGTGGTGTCATCAGCATAGGAGTGGATAGGGCATTGAGTCAGATTTAGGAGATCATTGATGAATAATAGAAAGAGAGTGGGTGATAGGACAGAACCCTGAGGAACACCACTGTTGATAGTTTTAGGAGAAGAACAATGACCGTCCACTACAGCTGCAATAGACCGGTCCGAAAGGAAAGTGGAGATGAAGGTATTGCTTGATGCTTTGGATGTTCATATAGCTAGTTGGTCCACTGGAGAGAGGAAACTCCTGTCCAGTCATGGTTATTTATTTGAGAAAAATATAGCATATATATATATATATATATAAAATAAACATATAAAAAACAATTAATAATTATTGAATATGCGCACTATCTGAGGACAGTGCGCGCCAAGTTGATGGGTGTGCGCTGGTCAGCAGCGCAATAAAATACACAATAATATAATAAAAAGAAAACATAAATAAAGTACATAGAAATTATACAATAAATAATGAAAAATATAAAAAAAATAAAGTATGCTGCGCGACCCACGTTTTCAGAGAACGGGTATCTCCGTTCTCTAAGCTTTGCAGGGGAGACTGCTACAATACTCCCCCCCTAGTGACGAGGTAGGGAGGAACGATGTCTTCCTGTGGTTGCAAGTTCGCCTGGGACCAGTTCTCGCGTTGGGCGGAGGCTGGTGATGACCGTTCGACCATGCCGTTGGATTGCAGGTGGTAGCTGGAAGTATTGTAGCGGCGGATGCCGAGAGGATGTAGCAATAAACGGCAGAGGGTGGCAGGGGGGCCGATGAGGTCAAGTGCCAAGTCATCATGGAGGTTTGACAGTCGGCGCTGGTGTGGGTCCAGGTGAAGTCCCCCCAGATGTGCCGTGAAGCTCAGATGCCAGGGTGAGAGGTCGTGAAGCTGACGAAAAGAGATGATTTGCATCTATAGTTCCGCCAGAGTAGAGCGACCTTGTTGCCTGGGAGTGTGAGAAGACGACACGGCAGTGGAAGAGGGCGTCTGCTGGAGCGTTGTCTGCACCGTACTGTATTATCCATGGGAGAGTAGAGTAATCCACAGGGCGATGAGTAATCCACAGGGCAGTGAGTGGCGATGGTGGAGATCACTTTAACGCCGCGAGGCGGGAGGTACGGATTGCACTGAGGGCGCAAAGGGGTATGTTGAGGACACATGATGACGCAAGAAGGCGTCAGAGGGTGTAGAGTGTGCGTGAGGCTGCTGAAGACGCAGTAAGGCGTCTGAGGGGGCAAGGCATAAGGCCGTGCCGATGACGCAGTGAGGGCGTCTGAGGGGGTAGAGGCCGCGCATGAGTGCGCATTAGGCCGCTGAAGACGCAGTAAGGCGTCTGAGGGGGCAGAGCATAAGGCCGTGCCGATGACGCAGTGAAGGCGTCTGAGGGGGCACAGAAGGTGCCAGGGTGGGTGGGAGGGGATATCCTTCTAGGTAGCAGCTACACATAATGGTGTAGTTTCTCCCGGCCTAACGGCCATATGTTAAGTCAAATAAAGATTATATCTTCCAGGGTCTATAGTCAATTCGTTATGTTAAAATGTAATCACGGCCCTATACTTTGGGAAATACTATAATTATGGAAAGAATTCCAATACTCCTTTTTAGTCTGCTTCAGTGTGTCTTTCGGGAACCCTATATGTAATTATTATCGTCAAATGAACTACTTACCAATTTAAAACATACCTATGCTAGTCTGATATTTGTGAAAAAATAAGGAAAGTTCTTGTGTGAAAAATATCTCATCACGAACACAATTCGTAAATTTCTAAACACTGACGCTGCTACACCCTATATTGGAGTTCGAGTCAACATCAACACCCTGGGATGTCTGTCTTGTCAGGACCCCATGAGGAGTCTATTTGCAGTATTAGAAAACACTTTTATTGTTTGAAATGCCTATTCAGAAGTTAAATACTTCAATGTCTCATGTATTGAGAAATTTTGACCATACATAACTTTAGTCAACGAATGTTGGTACAGAAAAAGAAAATTAAATACAATTATTCACTACTTACTTCCCCTTTGAGTTTTCCCATATCTTCTTCAGCTGTTGTTAAGTTCTTTGAGGCCCATAACCAGCAGAATTAAACAATGTTGGGATAATATTGAAATAAACTTAGCGTTAGATTAACCACGGAGGGTTAGTTAGGTTACATTAGCCCTGCAAGGATAGATTTGGTTAGTTAGGTTACATTAATCCTGCAAGGATAGATTTGGTTAGGTTAGCCACGGAGGGTTAGTTAGGTTACATTAGCCCTGCAGGGATAAGTTTGGTTAGGTTAGATACGTAGAGTTAGAGTTAGGTTACATTAGCCCTGCAGGGATAAGTTTGGTTAGCTTAGCCACGGATGGTTAGAGTTAGGTTACATTAGCCCTGCAAGGATTGGTTTAGTTAGGTTAGCCACGGAAGGTTAATTAGGTTACATTAGCGCAGGGATATGTTTTGTTTTGTATATTTCAAAATGGTAACTGTTATGCTGTTAGCATTGTAAAAGCATTATATCCTACCCAAAAATAAATAGTCAGTGTTTCAAAATTAGTAGGCTAAACTTATCTCAATAATCCCCCAATGTTGTTATTTCTTCCCATGCCTCTTTCTTTTTATTAATTATGCGGTATGTAAGGTGTGTAGATGGTAGCGTAGCTGGGTGAATAAGGCTTCGGAGACGTGGCTGTGGGTTTATTAAACAATAAACAATGGATCCTGGACAGAGGAGATGAGCGTGACCTTTCTGTATAAAGATTTGTGCCCGACTGCCGGGCGAGCGGGGTCGGGCCAGGTGACGCGCTGGGTCACCCGCAGTTGCCAGACGTTACAAGATAGTTGCCACATACATTATAGACATGAGCGCGCCACATATGAATATAATATGATAAATATATATATAATACCTCAGCTCCCTACACTGCTCGGCCACCACCAACGAAATGTCCCCATTTCGAAAAACACCGGGTGAAACGAGGACACCCGCGGATGGTGACATTACTGTGCAGGAACTGAGACATCAAAAATGAGAAGAAATACATAAAAAAAATGGGTGGCACGCATAAAAGTACATTTATATAAATGCAAAAATAATAATTTAAATACTAATCTATGCACTCTACAATAGACAAACAAATACATATATGCATAATACATGATTAATTTGGTGCATAGGAATTATGTACAGGTAGAGGTATTCCTGGATCGGAGGAAATAATGGCAAGGAGGAGCAGAAACTGTAGTGTCAAGAGTAGTGTTGTGTGTGATGTGAGGTGGAATCACAGCAGAATCGAAACCCTTGGATACTTTCTTTAGAGAGTCTAAATGAGCTACTGACTCCTCTAGAGACTGAAGGTTCAATAATTTGACTTTATTCCCGTGCAATTTAGCAATCACTCTGAAAGGGCCATTAAATTTAGGTTGCAGCTTGGATGACGTTACGTTTACGAGGGAAAACACTATGTCGCCAACATTAAGGTTGAAAGATGACGCATCCTTGTTATGGTAGGCAATCATGTCCTCTTTGGAAAGTGAAAGTGATTCTGCAACTCGTTGGTGAATTTTTTGAAAGGATGCCACAGTAACTTTAAGATAGTCATCCATATTATATACTACACTTGGAGACTCTGAAAATAGGTCATATGGGAGACGTTTATCTGAGCCAAAGATGACAAAATGAGGAGTTTCTGCAATTGATTTATGAATTTGTGCGTTTAGAGAAGCCATGACCTGTGGCATATATAAATCCCAAACTGTGTCTGTGGGTTGAACAAATGAGCGAAGCAAATCAAGGACTTTTCTGTTAAGACGCTCGACTAAACCGTTAGAACTGGGTCTGTACGGCAGAACAGTGCACTTCTTAATATGAAATTGCTTACAAAGAGCATCAAGAATTTAATTGACAAATTATGTACCATTATCAGAGTCTTAGGGGTGGTAAAAGGACAAATATTGTTGTTCACAATGGCACGAGCAACAGTTACAGCAGCTTTATCTGGAAGTGGCACTAATATAGAGAATCTTGAAAAGTGATCAACTGCAACAAGCAAGTATCTGTTACCTTTTTCAGTCATAGGCAATGTAAGAAGATCAATAGCCACTAAATCCCATGGTTGAGCAGGAACTGGGTAGTTCAGAATAGGTACGTGAGAGTGAACATTACCTTTGTTAATGGCACATGTATGACAAAGATCTATGTGCGCGTTGATATCAGTACGCATAGTGCGCCAAAAATACTTTAGTCGCGTCTGAGAGAGGCATTTTTCTTTACCTGGGTGGCCAGCATGAATGGAGTCATGTACAATCTTAAGGATTTTAGGCACGATAGAATCAGGAATTACCATTTTTTTCCTTCCAAGGTAGTAACATACCCTCTTGCAAAATGTATGAGGATAGTGAAGTAATCTTATCAGGAAGATCTGAATTATCACCTGACTCTAGAAAATAGATTAGCTTGGAACAGAACAGATCCTCACGCTGTGCATCAATAATGTCATTTTGAGAAACTGTCTCCAGAGCTGCAGGAGCAGCGGTAATAGGAAGGGCATGAGCAAAATTACAGGTAGTCATGACTCTTGTCAAACAATACGCCTTTCCTTTATTCTATAAACCTTAATAGAAAATCTCGCTCATTAGCAGTGATATATTTCGTTCGAAATCTGTTCTTGGTTTCCATTTTTATTTAGTTTTTAGTAGGCAGGTAGGTAGATAGGTGACGAATGTGCGACATATGCAACACAATTTATCTTTCCCACCCAAATTATGTAAATAAATATTGTCGCGGCATACCAACTGTTCATCGACAACCGTATATGCTTGGAGCAGGAGTACCAACCGCTTCCTTTCCCTAAACCAGATCTTAACATAACGAGTTTGCAATTAAGGTCTGTTTACCCTTTCCATAGTGCGAAAAGTAGTACCTATAATTTGGGAAACCTATATTTGGCTTAACATATGGCCGTAAGACTCAACTTCGCAAACCCAATAATGGCGGCGAAGCTTTTTGCCTTAGGAGTGTTTGGACGAATGAATATAGAAGATTCAGGTCCTTCCACTAAGAGATTTGTGCTCTTTTTAGCACAGGCTAGAAGCTACCTACGACCATAGCTACACTCTGGTGTCATCAATTATTGCTTGATGCTTTGGGTGTTTAATGCTAGTTGGTCTACTGGTAACAGAAAACTCGATACCCAGTTAAGGTTATTTATTTGAGAAAAATATAGCATATATATATAAAATAAACATATAAACAACAAATATTAATTATTGAATATGCGCACTATCTGAGGACAGTGCGCGCCAAGTTGATGGGTGTGCGCTGGTCAGCAGCGCAATAAAATACACAATAATATAATAAAAAGAAAACATAAATAAAGTACATAGAAACTATACAATAAATAATGAAAAATATAATAAAAATAAAGTATGCTGCGCGACCCACGTTTTAAGAGAACGGGTATCTCAGTTCTCTAAGCTGTGCAGGGGAGACTGCTACAAAGGTACAGAGAGAAGGATAGAATCCGTAGGAGGGTAGTTTAGAAATTAAATCTTTATGCCAGACTCTATCGAAGGCTTTCGATATGTCAAGGCCGACAGCAAAGGTTTCACCGAAGTCCCTAAAAGAGGATGACCAAGATTCAGTTTGGAAAACAAGAAGATCACCAGTATATCGGTCTTTACGAAAACCATAGTGGCAATCAGAAAGAAGGTTGTGAGCTTATAGATGCTTCATTATCTTCTTGTTAAAGACAGACTCAAAGGCTTTAGAAAGGCAGGAAATCAAAGCTATAGGGCGGTAGTTAGAAGAATTGGAGCGGTCACCTTTTTTAGGGACAGGTTGAATGTGAGCAAACTTCCAGCAAGAAGGATATGTAAAAGTAGAGAGACACAGACGAAAGAATTTGACCAGGCAGTGAGCGAGTTCGGAAGCACAGTTTTTGAGAACAACAGGAAGGACTCCATCCGGACCGTAAGCCTTCCGAGAATCAAGGCCAGAGAGGGCCTGGAAAATGTCATAATAAAATATTCTAATTTTAGGGATGAAGTAGTCAGAGGGTGGAGGAGGAATATGCCCAGTATCATCCAAAGTAGTGTTGGTAGCAAAGGTTTGAGCGAAGAGTTCAGCTTTAGAGAAAGAAGAGACAGCTGTGGGACCATCTCATTGAAGTAAAGGAGGAAAAGATGAAGAATTAAATTGTTAGAGATATTATTGGCTAGATGCCAGAAATCACGAGAAGAGTTAGAGTTGGAAAGACTTTGACATTTTCTATTGATGAAAGAGTTTTTAGTAAATTGGATAATAGAATTGGCATGATTACGGGCAGAAATATATAGGGCATGAGTTTCAGCAGATGGATTCCTACGGTACCGTTTGTGAGCCGCCTCTCTATCATTGACAGCACGAGAACAAGCAGAGTTAAACCAGGGCTTTTTAGCTTTAGTATTAGAGAAAGTATGAGGAATGTATAGCTCCATGTCAGAGATAATCACCTCAGTTATGCGCTCGGCACAAAGAGAAGGATCTCTGACATGGAAGAAATAATCATCCCAAGGAAAATCAGAATAGTACTGCCTCAGGTCCTCCCACTTAGCAGAGTTGAAATGCCAGAAGCACCTCTGCTTAGGCGGGTCCTGAGGCTGCACTGGAGTGATAGGACAGGTAACAGAAATAAGATTGTGATCGGAGGAGCCCAACGGAGAGGAAAGTTTAACAGAGTAAGCTGAAGGGTTGGAAGTTAGGAAAAGATCAAGAATGTTGGGCGTGTCTCCAAGGCGGTCAGGGATACGGGTAGGGAACTGCACTAGCTGCTCTAGGTCATGAAGGATAGAAAAGTTGAAGGTTTAATCATCAGGTTGGTCAGTGAAAGAAGATGAAAACCAAAGCTGGTGGTGAACATTGAAATCCCCTAAAACGGAGATCTCAGCATAAGGGATGTAAGATGGGATGTACTCCACTTTAGAAATCAAATAGTCAAAGAATTTTACATAGTCAGAGGAATTATGTGAGAGATATACAACATAGATGAATTTAGTTAGAGAGTGACATTGAAGTCTTAGCCAGATGGTAGAAAATTCTGAAAATTCAAGATTGTGGGCACGAGAGCAAGTAATGTCGTTACGCACATATGCGCAACAGCCAGCTTTGGATTGAAAATGAGGATGGAGAAAGTATATATATATATATATATATATATATATATATATATATATATATATATATATACACATATATATATATATATATATATATATATATATATATATATATATATATATATATATATATATATATGTATATATCTATCTATCTATCTATCTATCTATCTATCTATATATATATATATATATATATATATATATATATATATATATAAATAGGCTATATATATATATATATATATATATATATATATATATATATATATACATATATATATATATATATATATATATATATATATATATAGATATATATATATATATATATATATATATATAGATATATATATATATATATATATATATATATATATATATATATATATATATATATATATATATATATATATATATATATATATATATAATATATATATATATATATATATATATATATATATATATATATATATATATATATATATATATATATATATATATATATATATATATATATATATATATATAATATATATATATATATATATATATATATATATATATATATATGTATATATATATATATATATATATATATATATATATATATATATATATATATATATATATACTATATATATATATATATATATATATATATATATATATATATATATATATATATATATATATATAGGTATATATATAACCTATAGTAGGTAGGTAAATACACACACACACAACACACAACTCTTTCTAAGTCTCTCTCTCTCTCTCTCTCTCTCTCTCTCTCTCTCTCTCTCTCTCTCTCTCTCTCTCTCTCTCTCTCTCTCTCTCTCTCTCTCTCTCTCTCTCTCTCTCCTCTCCACACACACACACACACACACACACACACACACACACACACACTAAATACCACACGGTGCCACACTAATTTTTAAAATATATAATCACAAACACTCTAATAGCACACATTATCAACATTGTTTAAGTAAATTAATCACTTTTACATCGCGAGATGGATTGACATCACGTCATCTACCATACACTTATATTTCTTGATGTTTAAGGAGTTGGGATACCACTGACTGATGTGAAGCAAAAGATTGTTAAATGCATCCATTCCAGTCTGACCAAACCTTTCCCGCCACAGAAATTCATCCAAATAGCTACCCAAACTATTTCCTTGGACCCCACACATGGCTTTCAACTTATGCTTAGTTTTTTTCCAAAACTTTTCTACATGGTTAGTGCTAGCTCCTGTGACAGGATCAACACAATTTAGTGAATGGTTGACAGTTTGGTGTAGATATGGTGGCTGGACATTTATTGCAGCAATACCATTGTATGAGGCCCATCCATCAGTGTGAATTATGGAGCCAGGATTAACATATTGTTGAATCAGGGGAAGAAGTGTAGCTGCCTCTCTGTTTGGCACAAACACAAGGAAGCCTTCTTGAGTAGTTGGGCAAACTCCTCCAAACACCCACTTCTCAGGAACAAGATGACCCCTGTTAAATTTCCTTTTTGCCATTAGAGATTCGTCCAGCTCAACAACTACATTAGGGCCTCCAATCCGGATAAGGTTTTGCAAAAGGTGATGAGAGCAGACATCTCTGAAATACTGATACCACTGAATGACAGTACTATTGCTTACACCAGTAAATTCTTCACATGTATTGTTTGGTATGTTATGAGCCCAATAGTAAGATAAAAGTAGCAGCTGTGAAAGGGATAAACGTGAATTTTCACAGAAAGACCCTTGCCGAAGGCAAACTTTGTGACTCTTATGACTTAGGCACCTCCATTTGCTGACATTGCCTTGCCCAATTTTCACAATTGTCATAAACTTGTCACAAATATGACAGTTTGGTGCAGTAACTCTTATGCAGTGGTGTTGTTGCAAATATACATATGCTGCATCATCATCACGTGCAATCTGGCTTATGACATAAAAACTCATGGCGATAAATTATGATGTAGGAATTTATGATGATCTGCCGCTTTGCGTGTGCATCACATTCTGTGGAGGGCTCCGCCACGCACAGCTGCGCACGGCCGCCACTTCATGCCATACGCTTCCCGATCCACTAACTATATTATACCCTACATTGTCGTACCGAGAAACCAAAACGAACATATTTTACAGAATAGTGCAGTTCATTGTTTCAACTTTGATTTCACACTCAATTCCCGCATATTTGTGTACGATTTTCAACCATAGTTAGCATCCCTGCAGTTATATATGGCAAAGAGTCAACTGCTTGAGAGAGTTGAGAGACTATTTTGGTAACACTGCCACATAAATAGGTACCTGGCAACTCATCCAAGGTAGCAAAGCGAGGGACCCCTATACGCCATGAGTGCCTAAGCAAGTTCTCACAAAACACTTTAATAATGTCCTTTGCTTACAACCTAAATACAGAGAGCCTTGCGTCGGGGTGTTGTCCTAGACAAACACCGGCTCCGACTCGGTGTTAGCGCCACAGAGGGCAAACGCCAACTGATGGAGGGTGACGCCAGCGGCAGAGAGCCCTCGGGACATCTTGGCAGGAAAGCATAACATAGTTGCCATGTAGGCATATTTAGGTTAATACACACCCACATACACACACACACACACACACACACACACACACACACACTAAAAAAAAAGTAATTCCAATATATCAAAAAGTTAAGTTTCCCAAAACGGAATATCGAGAAGTAAAATGTAATACAAAAATAGTTGAAGCAAAAATTAAACACCGACGAAGTTAAGTATTTTTTATGGCAGTAATTGACTCGTGCCAAGAAAAAAAAGCATTTTTTTGAGATACGTGAAATTTATGGCAACAAATGCCAAATTTGGCACGTTCTGGAAACCCTGGGGCTGCCTGCGACGTGTTAAAACACGCATTGAACCTATGGAATAATGCTGCCCGCGCCGTGTGGACACACATTGAACACTGTAGCCTTTAGCAAAATTTTGCGGATGCCGGCCCGCAAACTAGCCAAGCGGCGCCCGCGCTACATTTCGCCCGAACGCAGGCGAAAGCCCACGTCCGGGCGACGTCCGCGCCCTTTGCCCGTGCCGTGTGAAAGGGACCTGATGAGCTTTAGGGCTGCGGGACTGCTAGGTTGCTAGGCTTCAGGGCTGCTAGGCTGCAGGGCTGCTAGGCTGCAGGGCTGCTAGGCTGCAGGGCTGCTAGGCTGCAGGGCTGCTAGGCTGTAGGGCTGCTAGGCTGCAGCGCAACTAGGCTGCAGGGCTGCCAGGTTGCAGGGCTGCCAGGCTGCTAGGCTGCGGGGGCCGCTTGTGCAGGGACCTGGCAACACCATTGTTACCCTAAGACTGGGTTAAGAGGCTTACTTGTTTGGGGCATGGACTAGTTAACACCATGAAGTTTCGTGATCACGGTACCCTCGTCTTTTAAATATGCTGGGTGTTTGAGTCACTCCAGGGTTACCAATTGTTGCTTGATTGTATCATTATGGATATGATGTTACTAACACAGACAAAGCAAGTCCGCAATGTTGATTTCTCTTAAGTTCAGTGGCAAACCTTGCAACGCAAGGCAGTAATAAGTCATTTAAGACAAAACCCTTACCAGTAAAGATACAATAAGACAATCATTGCTTTATTATCCCATTGTGGATATGGTGTAACGAGCACAAACGGAAAAAGTCTTCATTATTTTCTTGTTAATGTCAGCGGCAAACATTGTAACACAAGGCAGTAATAAATCGTTTAAGCCGAATCTCGTACCATATGGATGGATATAATAGGACAAACACTAGATATTTCTCTCTACTTTATTAAATTGATTGATTGTTTTATTGATACCATAACAATATTTATAAACTTACAAGAAAACAAACATGAACAGTTTTATTAAAAATAGATATACATAAATACAATAACATGATGTTCAAAGCGGCTTATAAAAAGGAGCCGCCCATGTAGTAGAGTAGGAAGGGGGGTCTCCCATGCACCCATCTGGATTGGATTCGTTGAATGCTCGTCGAATGACACTGCGGAGATAGAGAGCAACATCGTCGTGCTTATGTTTGGAGCCGAGTTTAAAGGCAAAAGCTACTGCATCAGTTACTGTAGTTTTTTTTTTATACTATAGACAAGATTGTTTGTAACAAAACCCTTGTCTCCAGGGTTGACTTTGGCAAATGCAATATGTTCACTAAGCTCATGTTTCTGAAGGCAGATCTTAAGTTTTTCACTTCTGTATCGTGGATTTGGGTAGCCAATGCGGTCAAGCTCATTTATATAGAGGCTGCGGAGGTGAGAAAGCAACAGAACTTCATTCTTTTTAATGACATGTTCTTCAATGTGATCAAGGACAGATGTGAATGCCTCCTTTTGAGCAGCAACTTTGCGATCCTGCTCAGTATTGAGAGCACGTTTTTCTTTTTGGGCTTCATCTCGGACATAATTACGGTACTTAGTGGTGAATAAATTACGGCAGCAGCAAACAGGTCCTTGCCTTGCACTTGACGATACAGACGCATATCACCTAATTCTAATGCTTGACTGTCAATATTCTTCCAAGCTGGAGGCTTACCCTTCAATGACATAAACATTGTTGGTTTCTGAGTATTTGATATAACTTTTACTTCAAGTTTTCTACAGAAAATGCACTCTGGTGGGAAAATTTGGGTGGAAGATGATGATGCTAGTTTTCGAAGTGAGCGTGATACAGAAGCTTCATTTGATGTGCCTGTGTTACTTGTCATGCGATGTAAGTTCATGGTAAATCGTTGGTACCATCTTCTGTGATACCCAATAGTTTCAGAGTCAGCATGCTCTAAATCACAAAGGATGAGATCACTTACGTCCTGCATGCGATAAGGTGAATCGTAGTGTTCTTGGAGACGCTTACTGCGAATGGCATGCAGATATGCCAGCTTGTCAGCAGGCAACCCTTTAACGCTGCTCAAGAGTGTGAAAGGTCCATGTTCAATACCGGGCATATGCAAAATGCAATTTTCAGATTCACGTTTCCTTTTCTTACACCTGGAAAAAAAAGTACGAACACAAATTACAATTACTCTAGTAGGAAGGGGGTCTCCTATTCACCCATCTGTTAACCTACATTTTTGCAAACATTAATGTGTCCAATTAATGAATTTCGATGTAAACATTGGAAACATATTATTCTAAAGTAAAAATATAGTAGGAAAAGGTACCCAGATTCACCAATATGAATTATTTTTTCAAATTTACGTATTTGCAATGGTGAATGTGTATAACAAAGAAGTACAAAGGAAGAACAGACAGCAACAGTCCTACTGGACCTAACGAGGCTGTCTACTTAGCTACACTACTGCTATAATATCTACTAGATAGAGATAAAAGGACAGCAAAGTAGACAAAAGGTATAACTAATGACAAACACTGGGTAAGGCACGAGCATAGCACAGAGCACCACCTACCGCATAACCGTTCTACTTCAAACTAATATATAAGGTGTTGATCAGCCCACAACACACCTGCCACATTCTAATCTGTTGACTAGACACTTGAAGATATATATAAACGTAAAAAAAAGTATATATATATATATATATATATATATATATATATATATATATAAATGTACGAGTATGTGAAACTTAAAAGTCTCTGATCGTGTTTACCTTTTCTATGTATTTTTTATATTGTATGTTAATTTCAGTGCATAAGACCTGTCTGAATGTTGAAATTAACATGCTCACTGGATTCAGCAGCTCAAAGTTATATGAAATAAGTGCTTTCATTCACCTTTCTACGATGTTTTGTTCATAAGATATGGGTATTCTTGATTTTTCTTTATCGCGCATTTTTTCATGACTAAAATCAAGATGGCGGCCAAACGCACAATGTGGGACAATTTTTTTTCACTGTTAACATCTAAATTCATTAACTAGACACATTAACGTTTGTTAAAATGTAGGTTACAACAAAAAATCAAATGGGTGCTATGGTAGTGTGATCCTTGATGAATTGGCGGCAACTGTAACAAATTTATGGCAATGGCATCCATAAAAGCAGCAGATGTAGGGGAATTAAGTATTAGAGCTAGAGGAGGAATTTTACCTTTGTTTGCAGATCATGAAACACATTAAACCACATGTTTCTCAACATCCAAGCGCAAAGTTAACCAGTAATACTTCGTTCGTGCCACTTGTAACGTTATATCCCTACCTGGATGAGCAACAATGCCCTGATAATACGCAGAACCCAAAACAATGAAGCAGAAAGCAATAGGATGAACGCTTGAGACTTCTTAATAAGGTAGGAATCTTTAAAACTGGGAGAGAACACATTTCTTGAAGCAACAAATGGGCACCCACTCGTGGGCGTGTGAGTGTCACTGTTGCCACCAAATATGTTGTGGCGTTTTCCACTGCTGGCCCCAAAGTGTGTTCGGGTGATGTAAGGCAGTACAGGGTTGTAGCGAGGACATAGCGTGTAGTACTGGAACGGATGTTTGTGTGTTTGTGTATGTGTGTGTGTGTGTGTGTGTGTGTGTGTGTGTGTGTGTGTGTGTGTGTGTGTGTGTGTGTGTGTGTGTGTGTGTGTGTGTGTGTGTGTGTGTGTGTGTGTGTGTGTGTGTGTGTGTGTGTGTGTGTGTGTGTCTGACTGTGTGTGTGTGTGTTGCACGTGTGTTTCTTCTTCTGTTTCACTTCCGTAATGAAGATAATAAACTACTTCATTCTTAGATTTTAACAAATATTCAAGAACAATATACAAGGGGGGAATATATAATAATATGTGGAAGCCAGCGAGTGAGCGTTATCGCTTATCAGTGGTCTCTGCCAAGACAGAGTCGACCCAGTTCAACAAAGCGGAAGACGCAGATCAACCCGTGGAATGCCACACGCCGCTATTTACAACACCACAATAGTGAGGCGTAGGTAAGTAGGATGTACCCAAAATATATTGGGAGCATAGGACTCACCCGGTAGAAAAGATACCTTTTTGTCTACCGTAGGGGTGATAGCCAATGGAGGTTCCACAAGTAGACTAGTAGATGTACATATTTAACAAGGTATCCTCCTGGGTGGTAGCAATTTATATACCTAAGCCGAACGGTTGAATTAACAATATGGAAGAGTGTTTAAAAATGTTGCATCTTTATCTATCTTCTACCGCTATTTTCATGCTGACTGCTCTTCTGAACTTGCTAACTGCATGCCTCCTCCCCTCCCGCGGCCTCGCTACACAAGACTTTCTACTTCTTCTCATCCTTATTCTGTCCATCTTCCTAATGCAAGAGTTAACCAGTATCTTCACTCTTTCATCCCTTACACTGGTAAACTCTGGAACTCTCTTCCTTTGTCTGTTTTTCCACCTGCCTATGACTTAAACTCTTTCAAAAGAGGAGTGTCAAGACACCTCTAATGTTAACTGGATCTCCACCTCTTGCTTCTATTCTCCTACTGTCCTCTTTACAGGGTCTGACGAAGCGGGATTTTTTTTTTACTTAATTTTGTTTTCCCTTAGCCAGTACCCTTTTAATGTTTATAAAACCCCCAGACACACAGGAGAGTGAAACACGGTTACGTCTTGTTGGGTTTACTAATGGTAATATATATACATACAAGCAGTGATTGTCTGTTTCACTTGAGTGTTTATCCGTAACTCGAACAGACGTTTAGTCAATAATAGTTCAAGCTTTTGTCTCTGCTCAACACACGGTTACACGACACTACACACTGTTCTCTATCTCAGAGTTCACGCCTTACTGCTGTTGGACGGTGGCTGTTCAAGGTCACACTCGTGAGTTTGCAGTCGACTGATCTCCACTCATAACAACACAGTAACAAGGTGGGCATGATAATTGGCTGTAGTAGCGGGTTGATTTTGGGTGAAACAGCATGTCTGGTCACTGGCATCCAGCTGGGTTGGGCCGGAAGTAAATATTTCAGCACCTCCAAAGAATCATTCCACGCTGGTTGCTAAAGCCTCTGTCCCACAGAGTACGGTCAAGCACGATTTTAGCCGGTGCGTCCCGATTTTTAAGAAATCCAGAATTCGGCGTCTACCGTGACAGACTTGCCCGATTTTTTTTCCGCGTAGTACGGTGTGCGCCCGGTGACTGCTGACACGCGCTCGGTACATGCACGGTATTTCCTCGGTGAACGGTGTCCCAAGAACCCACCCCTCCCGACAACGGCCGGTCCTGGCCGATCCTTGCACGGCAAAACGCGGTACTAGGACGGTACTAGCCCGATGCATGCCCGGCAAGCGGTCGGTATGCGCACGGTCCACCCCGGTACAGCAGCACCACCTATATATTGGGCCCCCTGGTGTGGTGAAATAGTGTTGCGTATCTGTACTGTGCTGGCTGACTGACTACTCGGGAGGCTGAGTTTAAATATGGGCCCGGGATGCATATTCCTTAAGTCTGAAGCACTACATGCCATCTAATAAATTAGAACCAATCACAGCGTGCGTTGAGCCAGGCCCAGTGTTGCCATTTCATGATGTCATTACTTACACATTAATAACACCGTTGTAACAAATATATGTGAATTATTCCTTCGGAAAAGTAATCATAGCAACAGTTGAGATGCGTATAACAACATTATAGATAGCTAATGTGTGGTAGCACAGTGATGGAATGCGTGGTGAAGGTGGTGAAAACTGTAATGAACTCTGCGTGACTGGTAACAGTACACACGTGTTGCCAGTCCATGACGTCAATTACATTTCCCTTGTCCCAACCGTATTTGTCGATCTAACAAATGTTGAAGGCTTACAGATATTACTGAGTAAAATAGGCGAATAAATCAAGAACCGTTCTGTGTGCATG
>JAPQNM010001153.1:0-7500 GCA_029783475.1 Metacarcinus magister | reverse complement strand
CTGAGGCAGTCATGGTTGGTGGTGGCCAGGCCAGCAGCTTTGCCAAGGGACGACGAGTGCCCCACAAGAGACAACCCCGCAGAGAATTGAAGGCCATGGTGTCCACAGAAGGCTCCAAAAATATGAATGCAAATGAAGTGCACAGCTAAGAAAATTACTTGACTTGAGTTTTAAAGACTGAACCAGTCAAAACAATCAACTTAACAGACAAATACTTAATTACTTAAATAAAAAGAGAAAAAAATGAATGGACGGAGACTGAGGTAGTCTCAATAAGTGAATGAATGGAGACTGAGGAAGTCTCAATAAGTAAGCTTAAGTACTAAAAATAACACATAGTATTAATTGATCTTAGATTATAATGTGTGTAACAGGTGCCTTGAGACACTGGTAATTAAATACAAACAAAAAAATATTTACCTAGAAATAGTACACGTAAGTAAAGGCGTTTACATGTAGTGTCAAGTTGACTTGATAAAAAGCAAAATCTGAGCAAGTCTGAGCTAGAGCTTGGCAAATCCACCCAAGATACGAATTTCTCCGTCTGCCCTGTGACCAAACAACCAATCAGGGCACAACAACTTCCTAACTTCATCCAGAAAGACACTCAACGGGATATATTTCGAATAAATAAGAGGAAAGTAAGATGTTTGTGACAATAACAATTGTTGATATATATAAGATTTATAATATATATGTTGCTTTTGATATAAAGAAAACCAAATACAAGCATAATGATTGAAATATATTAGGGAATTGTTGAACATAACGAGATGTGGGTCTCTGCGTGGGTGGAGCGAAGCGGATGTGTGTGCTTTCATGAGAAAGAATCAGGGTATATATTTCGAATAAATCAGAGGAAAGTAAGATGTTTGAGACCATTATAGTTGGTCGTCTACATAAGATTTATATTATATATGTTGCTTTTAATATAGAAGAACACCAAAGACAAGCAAAAAGATTGTAATATATTAGAGAATTGTAGAAAATAACGAGATGTGGCATTCAGTCCTGTGTGAGTGTTGATGTTTTGATGGCTTCGACGGATAATTGTTTACTTTTTTCAAATGATAAGTACGAAGCATATCATATTGTTGAATTTTTTTCATCAAATTAAAGTAAGAAATTAGATGTTTGAACAAAAATATTCAAGCCATAGAATGAGTTTGAATAATGAAGACAGATCCAAGATCGAACATAAAACATTACACCCTCACACAGTGCTCGCGAGGCTGTCTCCTCTAGCCTCTGGGTGCGGAGCGAGGGGAGCGTGGCTTCATACGGAGAAAATCCTGATATATATTTCGAATAAATCAGAGGAAAATAAGATGTCTGAGACCATTACAGTGGGTATAATTTAAAAGATTTATATTATATATGTCGCTTTTAATATAAAAGAAAACTAAAAACAAGCATTAAGATTGAAATATATTAGGAAAATTGTGGCAACACCACGCTTGACCATCGCCTTAATATAACGTGTTCGTGAGAACACTAGGAAGTTTGGCCACTCATGTAAACGCCTTTAATAAATAGATGCACAAAGAATAAATGCAAAATTAACACAAGGTAAGCATTCTACCGCGAGAAATACCAGTGATTGACATGGTAAGGCATCAGTGGCCAAAACATCTGGTGTCCTTCATGAATACGTTTAGGCGTCCTGTTTGGATAGAGGGAGGTGCGCATGCGCAAGATCACTTTTTTGCAGCAGCGGCAGAGACAACACATTCACTGCCAGTCTCCACAAGTCTTTAACGCACTGCTAGCTAGCAGTATCTCGTCTCCTGCCTGCATCTTGTTCCCTTTTATCAATAGTCATTCTTAACCTAACTCTATAACCCTCCGTGGCTACCCTAACGCTAGGTTTATTTCATTATTATCCTTATATGATATTTTAATGCGCTTCCTTAACAAAAGACGAACGTGAGGGCTGAGCTACAGCCTCTTGAATGGGCGGAGTTATGGCCTCTTGGGGCAAAGCTCATTTCCTCTTACCTCGATAAAGCATTATTATTTATCTATTTTATTTATTTATTTATTTATTTTTTTTATATTAAAAGGGTAATGGCTAAAGGAAAACAGAAATAAGTAAACAAAAAATCCCGCTTGTCGCCAGACCCTGTAAAGAGGACAGTAGGAGAATAGAAGCAAGAGGTGGAGATCCAGTTAACATTAGAGGTGTCTTGACACTCCTCTCTTGAAAGAGTTCAAGTCATAGGCAGGTGGAAAAACAGACAAAGGAAGAGAGTTCCAGAGTTTACCAGTGTAAGGGATGAAAGAGTGAAGATACTGGTTAACTCTTGCATTAGGAAGATGGACAGAATAAGGATGAGAAGAAGTAGAAAGTCTTGTGCAGCGAGGCCGCGGGAGGGGGGGGAGGCATGCAGTTAGCAAGTTCAGAAGAGCAGTCAGCATGAAAATAGCGGTAAAAGATAGATAAAGATGCAACATTGCGGCGGTGACTTAAAGAATCAAGAAAGTCAGTTAGAGGAGGAGAGTTGATGAGACGAAAAGCTTTAGACTCCACCCTGTTTAAAAGAGCTGTGTGAGTTGAGCCCCCCCAGACATGTGAGCCATACTCCATACATGGGCGGATAAGGCCCCTGTACAGAGCAAGCAGCTGAGAGGGAGAGAAAAATGGACGCAGACGCCATAGGACACCTAACTTCTTGGAAGCTGATTTAGCAAGAGTAGAGATATGAAATTGCCAGTTTAGATTTTTAGCAAAGGATAGACCGAGTGTGTTTAATGTGGTGGAGAGGGGAAGTTGAGTGTCATTGAAGAAGAGGGGATAGTTATCTGGAAGGTTATGTCGAGTAGATAGTTGTAGAAATTGAGTTTTTGAGGCATTGAACAAAACTAGGTTTGCTCTGCCCCAATCAGAAACAAGTGAAAGATCAGAAGTTAAGCGTCCTATAGCATCTCGCCTTGAGTCATTTAATTCTTGTTGGGTTGGGCGTCTGTTGTACGACGTTGAAAAATGAAAGGTGGTGTCATCAGCATAGGAGTGGATAGGGCATTGAGTCAGATTTAGGAGATCATTGATGAATAATAGAAAGAGAGTGGGTGATAGGACAGAACCCTGAGGAACACCACTGTTGATAGTTTTAGGAGAAGAACAATGACCGTCCACTACAGCAGCAATAGACCGGTCGGAAAGGAAACTAGAGATGAAGGTACATGTATCATACTATCTAAATAGTATTCATAATCCCTCTGTATCAGGTAACCGAGAGAGAGAGAGAGAGAGATAGAATATTCACACCTGGTCCATCTCCATCCCAAGGGAAGCCGACCTCCAATTATCAGATTAACAGGGTCACCCTTTCTCAAAACTCCTTAGAGTCATATCTTGCCTTCCCGCAGGTGTCCACGGAGCTAATTATAGGCTCCAAGGGTCAGATACCAAAGTACTCGTCATTTCTCAAGGTATCGCCTGGATGTCACTCCTTATCCCTCTTGACTCCTAAGGAATCTCCTCTCAAGTCTGGATGGCAGTTCCTTATCCTTCATCCCTCTATCCAGGCTGCTATCAGATCCAAATCAGATCATCAGTTCAGTTCAAGCACCCAGCCAGGGTAGAGGTCCATCATCCCTCAACCCTCTGGCTACTGACATCAAAAATCAGAGTTCAGTTCAGTTCAAGCCGTCAGCCAGGGAAGGGGTCCATCATCCCTCTATCCCTGGCTACTGACATCAGAATCAGATCACCTTCAGACTCTGGCCAGACCGGTTCATTCAGTCACTCAGTCACGACTTCAACTCAAACCTCTCTCGGCCTCATCATATCAATCAATGTGTATCAACAAAATAAGATATAAGAAAACTCAACTGTGTCTTACCATTCCTGCCTTGTATTGGAAAACACTCATCAAAGAAGACTCTAATATATACAGAGAGAAGGATAGAATCCGTAGGAGGGTAGTTTAGAAATTAAAGATTTATGCCAGACTCTGTCGAAGGCTTTCGATATGTCAAGGCCGACAGCAAAGGTTTCACCGAAGTCCTTAAAAGAGGATGACCAAGATTCAGTTAGGAAAGCAAGATCACTAGTAGATCGGCCTTTACGGAAACCATACTGGCAATCAGAGAGAAGGTTGTGAGCTGATAGATGCCTCATTATCTTCTTGTTAAGGACAGATTCAAAGGCTTTAGAAAGGCAGGAAATCAAAGCTACAGGGCGGTAGTTAGAAGGATTGGAGCGCTCACCCTTTTTAGGGACAGGTTGAATGTGAGCAAACTTCCAGCAAGAAGGATAGGTAGAAGTAGAGAGACACAGACGAAAGAGTTTGACCAGGCAGTGAGCGAGTTCGGAAGCACAGTTTTTGAGAAAAACAGGAGGGACTCCATCCGGACCGTAAGCCTTCCGAGAATCAAGGCCAGAGAGGGCCTGGAAAACGTCATAATAAAGAATTCAAATTTTAGGGATGAAGTAGTCAGAGGGTGGAGGAGTAGGAGGAATATGCCCAGTATCATCCAAAGTAGAGTTGGTAGCAAAGGTTTGAGCGAAGAGGTCAGCTTTAGAGAAAGAAGAGACAGCTGTGGGGCCATCTGGTTGAAGTAAAGGAGGGAAAGATGAAGAAGTAAAATTGTTAGAGATATTATTGGCTAGATGCCAGAAATCACGAGAAGAGTTAGAGTTGGAAAAATTTTGACATTTTCTATTGATGAAAGAGTTTTTAGTAAGTTGGAGAATAGATTTGGCATGATTACGGGCAGAAATATATAGGGCATGAGTTTCAGCAGATGGATGGCTACGGTACCGTTTGTGAGCCGCCTCTCTATCATTGACAGCACGAGAACAAGCAGAGTTAAACCAGAGCTTTTTAGCTTTAGTATTACAGAAAGTATGAGGAATGTATAGCTCCATGCCAGAGATAATCACCTCAGTTATGCGCTCGGCACACAGAGAAGGATCTCTGACATGGTAGCAATAATCATCCCAAGGAAAATCAGAATAGTACTGCCTCAGGTCCTCCCACTTAGCAGAGTTGAAATGCCAGAAGCACCTCTGCTTAGGCAGGTCCTGAGGCTGCACTGGAGTGATAGGACAGGTAACGGAAATAAGATTGTGATTGGAGGAGCCCAACGGAGAGGAAAGTTTAACAGAGTAAGCTGAAGGGTTGGAAGTTAGGAAAAGATCAAGAATGTTGGGCGTGTCTCCAAGGCGGTCAGGGATACGGGTAGGGAACTGCACTAGCTGCTCTAGGTCATGAAGGATAGCAAAGTTGAAGGTTTGTTCACCAGGTTGGTCAGTGAAAGAAGATGAGAGCCAAAGCTGGTAGTGAACATTGAAATCCCCTAAAATGGAGATCTCATCATAAGGAAAGTGAGATAGGATGTGCTCCACCTTGGAAGTCAAATAGTTAAAGAATTTTACATAGTCAGAGGAATTAGGTGAGAGATATACAGCACAGATGAATTTAGTTAGAGAGTGACATTGAAGTCTTAGCCAGATGGTAGAAAATTCTGAAGATTCAAGATTGTGGGCACGAGAGCAAGTAATGTCGTTACGCACATATGCGCAACAGCCAGCTTTGGATTGAAATGAGGATAGAGAAAGTAGGAGGGAACAGAGAAGGGGCTGCTGTCAGTAGTCACAGACAACTGACAGCAGCCCCTTCTCTGTTCCCGCCTACTTTCTACTATATTTTCACATCCTAATTCACACGTAATAATGATGTTATTAAATTATAATGGTGTTTATAGTGTATAAAAGCTGCTATATTTTTTTTTATCTGTAACGATACATCGATATATTCATATATCGAGGTTAATCTACCGAGCCAAACATGACATAACATGATTGTTATGTACGATAATGCATCATATCTATCCTTTCTATATATCCAATAACAGCCTTTTTTATATAGAAAATAATATATATTATTACATTCTATGTAATTATTCTTACCTAATAACACCAGAAATTTATTCGAAAATATATCCTGATATGAAACTACACATGCCCCGCCCTCCTCGCCAAGGTTAGAGGCCAACATGTCGCTATTTACTGAAAATTCCCTAATATATTTCAATCATTATGCTTTTTTTTTATATCAAAAGCAACATATATAATATAAATCTTATTAAACCAACTGAAATGATCTCAAACATCCTACTTTCCTCTGATGTATTCGAAATATATCCCGTTGAGTGTCTTTGGTAAATGAAGTTGGATGTTGCTGTGCCCTGATTGGTTGTTTGGTCACAGGGCAGACGGAGAAATTCGTATCTTGGGGGTGTTTGCCAAGATCTGGCTCAGACTTGCTCAGATTTGCTTTTTATCAAGTCAAATTGGCACTACATGTAAACGCCTTTAATTAGTTTTTTTTCTCCTCACAGGCAAGTTATACACACGCACGTAAAACACACACAAAAATGCACACAATAATGCTCACACAAAAAATACACAAAGTAAAACACTTGCAAATAGAAAGTATCACTTGTGTGAAAAAGGGAAAAATATGCGTAATTAGTTTTGTGGTGGTGATGGTGGTGGTGGCTTGCTACAGTGTTGACGCACAGCTGGTGTGCAGAGAAATACACACAAAAATACACACAAAAATACACAAAGCAAAGCACTTGCAAATTTGGTGTATCACTGGTGTTTATAAAAAAGGCAAAAACATGTGTAAATGTACAAAAATATGTATTTAGGCGGTGGTCTAGTGGCTAGCGGTCGGGCATACCAGCTCAGGGTCCCGCGTTCGAGCCTCGGCACGGGCTGGCCACTTTTCTTCGTTACTACCGCCGAGTGGACTAAGATCACCCACATGCTGCCATAACACCATCCTCGCCGGGACTGCAACGTTATATGCGCGAGGAGCTTCCGCTGGCAGCATGAGCCTATATCAATAAGAAGAAACAAGGCGTCACTTAAAAATCTTACCCGCGCTATTAACGGGTGAAAAGCCGGTAGTGAATATGTGGCAGAAGTGTTGACACAGTAGTTGGTGTGCAGGGAGCATGTCAATCCCGATGCAGTTTCCTGACGCGCGGGAAAAGCACACAGCCACTCAGAAGACAACACACAAAACGCGTAGGCAGGATTACAGCCAATGAGAATGCAGCTCACTGAGGCTAGAATCAAACAGAAACCTTCACGCCAAAACAGAAACTGTGACGTCACGCACAGGCGAAAAGTGGCGGGAAATGGTAGCTCAACATGTAAAGGCCTCTTCTATTTGTTCCCAATAATCTACTCCGGATTCTGCTCTGAATCCGAATCTGTTTGGATTCGCTGGGTGCAAATAGAATATCAGAATCTGTTTTGGATTCGCTGGATCAAAACAATAACATTGAGAGGCCAGTCGCTGCCCAGCCGTCACACTAGTCACTTCTCTGAGAAAGTGTTGAGAGTTATAGCTTTCATTACCTGATGCATTTAGGGCGACAGCGGCACCCCTAGTTATCAGCAACCTGCAAAACAAGGCACCTCCTCCTATAATACCTAACAAACTTATAACTCGAGAGAAAGGTGAGCCACTGGAGATA
>JAPQNM010001152.1:10000-12152 GCA_029783475.1 Metacarcinus magister | reverse complement strand
TTGTACACACCGCCCGTCGCTACTACCGATTGAATGATTTAGTGAGGCCTTCGGACTGGCGCTCTTGGATGCCGGGCCCTCGGTTCGCCGTTGGGTCTTTCGGCGCCTCGAGCTGACGGAAAGATGTCCAAACTTGATCATTTAGAGGAAGTAAAAGTCGTAACAAGGTTTCCGTAGGTGAACCTGCGGAAGGATCATTAACGTGTTTGCTTGCCTCTGTTGCAGCAATACAAACCAAATCTCATGGGTGGCCGGGTACCGGAAATTGTGACCGATGCATCACACTTTTGGGGTCCCGGTCTGAGAAAAGGCAAAAAGTGCCGCGCTCTACCCACACACTTCTCTTCTGTTCATTGTGGACGGAGGTAGACCATCACTCACACCACTGGACTCACTGGTACCGACTGACGACGTATGGTAGGTAGGCTGCTGGTCTTATCGGGCAAAGTTTCCGTTAGCCGCCGCCGCCTAACGTCGTCAGAAGGTGTCACCGGCTGGTAACGAGGTACTCTCACAAACCTGTGACTATCTCTTTTTAAACCCATAAAACTACGTCTTCCCACTATCGTCTCCCGAGGCAGAGATGGAGGAAGTCTTGAAAGTCGGCAATTGAGTCTGACGTAATTACAAAAATCACAACTCTTAACGGTGGATCACTCGGCTCGTGGGTCGATGAAGACCGCAGCAAGCTGCGTGTCGGTATGTGAATCGCAAGAATACCAGATACATCGACAAGTCGAACGCACATTGCGGCGGCGGCACTCTCATGTGCTGCCGTCACTCCTACACGAGGGTCGGATATCAAATCCAATACATCGGCTTTGTTACCACCGCAGCAGAGTAGTACTAGTACTCAACCATTGTGTTTTGTCGCTACTCTCTCTACTGCGTGCGTGGCATTGACCGCCTTGGGGAGCTTCGCCTCTTTGACGAAAGTCAGATTGGCGTTCCCTTAAGATGTGCTGCCAAGCCAAAGTCTCACACACTGTGAACTTGGCGGCAAGGACCATGTACAAACCTTCAACGCTTGCGCGCTGTTTGTTTGTCGCCGTCCATGCCTGTTGCCTCGTTTCCCTAATAAGGAAGGAGAGGCTCTGTTGCATGCTTAAGTCGCGTATGGGCGTCTTTAAGGCGACCGGGTCGGTTTATACTACTTACACCTCGGTTCGTTAGCTGCAACACCCATCATCCAATCAAACCTAAATTGGGAACGGGCGCACACATAACAAAAATTTGGAAGCCAGTGACTGTACAGTCGCTACTGCTCCAATGTCGACCTCGTGTTAGGGTAGAGTACCCGCCAAATTTAAGCATATTAATAAGCGGAGGAAAAGAAACCAACAGGGATTCCCTTAGTAAGGGCGACTGAACTGGGAAAAGCCCAGCGCATAACCTGGCGTCGTGACCCGGCGCCAGGGGTGTTGCGTTTCGGAGGGTCCGGCACGCAGTCTCTCACCGCCTAAGTTATGCTTGAAAGCGGCCACTACCCATGGAGGGTGACAGGCCCGTGTGGCGGCGCCCGCGAGGGTACACGAGAGATTGTCGGAAAGGGCCTCTCCGTAGAGTCGGGTTGCTTGAAAATGCAGCCCTAAGCAGGTGGTAAACTCCATCTAAGGCTAAATATGACCACGAGACCGATAGCGAACAAGTACCGTGAGGGAAAGTTGAAAAGAACTTTGAAGAGAGAGTTCAAGAGTACGTGAAACCGTTAAGAGCCAAACGGGTGGGACCTCGAAGGTCGAACCGAGGGGATTCAGCTCGTCGGCCAAAGCCGGCTGGACGTTGGGATTCGCTTATGCGACCCAGGAACTCTTGGGCGTGCCCGCGTTCAAGCCGGCGCCGGCGGGCGTATTTCCCCTCGTGATGTAGGTCGCCGCGACCCGTTGCTGGGGACGTCTAAGGCCCGGGTGGACTGGTACCCCAACGTCGTGCACTTTTAGTGCCGGCGAAGGGGGAAACCTCCGGTGTCCTGGCTGCCCTGTGACGGTCGTGTAGCAGAGGGGCGCATCCACGCCAATTCTTCCTCTCGCGGCGTGCAAAAGGTCGGTGACCCACCCGACCCGTCTTGAAACACGGACCAAGGAGTCTAACATGTGTGCGAGTCATTGGGCGCACTAAACCCAAAGGCGCAATGAAAGTGAAAGGGGGGTGT
>JAPQNM010001152.1:0-5000 GCA_029783475.1 Metacarcinus magister | reverse complement strand
GGTAACAAGTAAGAACTGTGGATGGTTGTTGTGTGAGGTGCTCGGGAAAATTACCGTAACGCTCTCTCTTAGTGGGTACAAGTTCCAGTAGCTAGATCCCTGTGCGACAACACTCGGTTCTCCCGCAGTCGCAGTGCGCAACAATTGCCAACGACAGAGTCAGTGTGGAGGTGTTGTGTATGCGGGAAACTTACCGTAACGCTCCATTCTCCTCCTAGTGGGCGGCACAGGTTCCAGTAGCTAGCTCTCTGTGCGACAACGCTCGGTCGGTCCTCCCACAGTCTCAGTGCAGGAGATCGAACATTGTCCCGCACTGCCATCGTGAACACACACACACACAAAGCAGCGACGAAAAACAACGAAGTGTGCAGAGATTTCCAGGGAAACTTGTTCTCCGTGCTACAACAACGCTCGCCACTCATCCTATTGCAGTACGGGAAGGACTGACTTACTATCCGTTACAGTTGTTAGAGCTGGGTAATAACAACCTTGTTCACCCCGCGCCTCTCCCGCAGTTCTAGCTCGAGATGGTGTCCAAGATACTATTACTATTGCTTTACTGCTAGCTAGCACCTTACAAGAGGAATCAGCCAACCTTGCTTACTTGCACAACTCGAATGAATGATTATTAAACATTCAATGTACGCAAAACTAACCGCATTACGATGAGTTGAAGCAGACCATGTTGAAAAAAAGGTTTATGCGCTATAATATCATTTTACTTCAATTATCTGATAATAGGACTAGTTATAATGTCAACAATTTAGCCTTATCATATGCGGCATTCTATCACCTACACGAAGGTGGCTACAGTTTTTCTTAATGACGTTTGCTGCTTCCGTAATAGCGGGTAATACTACTACAACATTGCTAAATGGGAGGATCAATCACCGCTACACCAATCCTTGCCTCTCTCTCTCTCCCGGCTCTAAACGCCGGGAACCCGTCTCATAAGCGTTAATTAACAATAATTCACTACTGCTACAAGGCCTTTTCCTATGTTTTCAGATTGGATTGGTGGTGCAGAGTGAATATAGTGTAATATACAAGAAGACATTTTTCAAATCTATATTACCCGAGAACCAAAGCTCAATAAGAAAATATTTTTATACCAACACGAAGGCATTTTCCTGATATACCGTCAGTTTAAGTCTAGCGTGTCGGTCATTTTTCATATGTTTATTTCTCGAGAACCAAAGCTCAATAAGAAAATATGTTCATACCAACACGAAGGTCCTTTCCTGATCTACCTTTAATTTAATTGTGTCGTCATGTCTGCATTTAATAGTATTGTGTTTAATTAAACAACGTTCGGTCCTCCCTCCCTCCCTCCCGCAGTCTCAGTGCTTGACTTGGTTAAGGATGTTGAACAATGTCCCGCGCTGCCAACAACAACAACTGAGTCAGTGGAGGAGCAAGCACTCGGTGCGATGCGACAACACTCGGTCGGTCGGTCCTCCCGCATTCTCGTTGCTTGACTTGGTTAAGGATGTTGAACAATGTCCCGCGCTGCCAACGACTGAGTCAGTGGAGGGAGGTGGTGCGTAGCCGGCCGGCAAACTCATCGTAACGCTCTCTCCGAGTGGGCACAGGCTCCAGTAGCTACCTCTCTATGCGACAACTCTTGGTCGGTTCTCCCGCAGTCTCAGCAATGAATGTCCCGCGCTGCTGCTGCCTGCCAACGGCAGAGTCAGTGGAGGTGGTGCGTGGCCGGCAAACTCATCGTCGTAACGCTCTCTCCGAGTGGGCACAGGCTCCAGTAGTAGTAGTAGCTACCTCTCTATGCGACAACGCTCGGTCGGTCGGTCCTCCCGCAGTCTCAGCAATGAATGGGACGTCCCGCGCTGCTTGCCAACGGTAGAGTCAGTGGAGGTGCGCGGCCGGCAAACTCACCGTGTAACGCTCTCTCTCTCTCCTAGTGGTGACTGGTTCCACTCTGTGCGACAACGCTCGGTCGGTCCTCCCGCAGTCTCAGTGCAAGAGGTCGAACAGTGGTGGTGTCCCGCGCTGCCATCGTGAACACACACACACACACAGCAGCGAGATCTGCAGGCAAGCTTGTTCTCTGCGCTACAACAACGCTCGCCTCTCTCCTCCAAATTTTAGTACGGAAAGAAGGACTTCATATCTGTTACAGTTGCTAGAGCTAGGTAACCTTGTTTAACCCGCGCCTCTCCCGCAGTTCTAGTTCGGGAGAGGCGAGCGTTGTGTCACAATCTGGACAGCCAAGGTGTGTACTCTGAAATGTTGTAGTCTTACCCAATATTACCAGACAACCAGACATCACTAAGAAAAACTGAGAATACCATCGTCTTCGTCATACAATAATGCATATCGTGAGATAAAATTGATAACAATAAAATCACATCTCTTAGGAAATAATTGACGAAAATAAAAATAGCGCATAAAGAATTTTTTCAAATGTTCTGCTTCAACTCGCTGTAACTTCCTTTAAATTTACCCGCATGCTATTTTCAAGCCCGGATTCCTAATCTACACACCTTGCCGATCCCTATGATGTACCATAAGTAATGATAACAAATATTCTAGCCGGTGATAAAGGCAGACCAACCCCAAAATAGCAAAATCGACCCAAAAATGGGCCAACGCCGGCTTCCAAGGATTTCACTTGATCGACAATTTTAACCACCCATTCTTTTTTCTATCAATAAGTGTTTCATACCGTAGGAATCAGCCAACCTTGCACAACACGAAACAATGATTAAAAATTCAAGGCAAGCAAAAATAACGGAGTTGCGACGAGTTGAAGTACAACATGTCGAAAAAAAATGTTTATGCGCTATTTCATTCCACCTCAATTATCTCCTCATAGATAGAGTCATAATGCCATTGATTTCAGCTCATCATATGCGGCATTCTATCACCTACACGATGGTACTTTCACTTTTTCCTAATGACGTTTGGTGCTTCCGTAATACCCGCTAATGCAACACCATTCAGAAATTAGACCCTCACTTCACGGCGACACCAATCATCAACCAACCAACCCCTCTCTCTCCCGCCCGCCGCCCGCCGGGAACGCGTCTCACATACCATCATCATGCTGCTGCTGCTGCCTGCCGCTACAGACATTAAGGACGGGGGAACAACGAACACACACACAAAAAAAAAAATAAATCATTAGTAAATATAGAATATTAAACCAAAGTTTTTTTTATAAGTCCAAAAGCGCAACATGATAGGCTTGTGCCACCAGATTAAACGCAAACAGATACAAATCAAAAGGGTGGTCAGAAAAATAAATTCGATACACAAATTTAATTCACAAACCAACTGATATATTGTCAAATGTCGCGGCCATGAAACTGGAAAGGTGCACCTCATTATTAAATAACTCAATATACTGCTGCTACGATCGCAGCAGCACTACTGAGTTAAAAGCGCCCCCCAACATTAAAAAAAAACGGGGGGCTGAAAGAATAATGCAGTGCAGTCATTACACAGCATCCAAATTCATGGCGAGTTGTTGCTTTCCTTAGAAAACTGTTAAATTATTACATACAGACTTGCCAGTAGGGATTCCGACATCGGGGGGGCGTGACGGAACCTACAGTCATTTTGTGTTTTATTTAACAGTCAACTAAGCAAAAAACAGGAGCAATCTTTCGGGAATACTACATCTAGTATTGTTGTCTTCACAACACATTCATTCATTCATTCAAATCTTTCGGGACTAGTATTCTCTATACTATAAAGGCTGATACATCTATTGTATCCAACAGATATAGAAACACACTTCAAAAAAGATCCACACCCAAGGCTCTCTCTCTCTCTCAACTGATCAAACAGTCAGTCTCCCTCCCGGGCTCGCTCGCAACAGGGAAAGTATTAGCATTACACCCTCTCTCTCCTCCTCTCTCATGAAATATATATTGTCATAAGCAGTTCATAGAAACTACACCAGAATCTAGTAAGAGTTTAAGCAATTAAGATTGATGTTAATTCACAACAATGGATGATGTCACATGAATTTTATCACCTTTCTCTTCATTTGATTCCACCCGCTTTTTTATTTGTAATTATGGTGGTCTTTTTACACCTTTCAGACAACCACTACGATACAAACTAATGAATCATAGATTTAAAACATCCTAATCTTGCATCAATGATACGTATAACAAATGCAGGTCTTACTGTCTGTCTGTCTGTCTGTCACCTGTCATTTTTAAAATTTTCCTTACCACACATTGGGCAACAACTATTTCAATCATTTGTTAACTTTTAATTCACAGTACAAATGATTTCATAAAATCTGCCCTCAAGATCACAGTAATAACAGCTTAGGCTTAAGATTTTAGTGGCATCCATCACCTTTCATCCATGCCGTTGTTGGCTATGACGCCCTCCTCACGCCTTTCCGTGAATTCTTTAATCATTCAGGTTACTTTCTTATTTATAAAGTTGGTACCATTCATTGGTAAACAATTATAATCTTTCGGGACAACAAGAAGCAGTCAGTGCTCACAACAAAATAATAGAATGCACTACATCTATTACACCTATTGTCTTCACCACACATTCATTCATTCAGGTCAGATTACTGATACAATTCTTTTGAATACTAATACTACTCTCCTCAACAAAGTCTTCTGTATATGTACTACTATTACACCCTCTCTCCCTCAACAACGGACAATACACTAATGGGATTTTTTTTATATATTCATCAACAACAAAGCCTGATAATAGAAGACACTACATCTACCAGACATATTGTGTATCCAACAGATATAGAAACACACACTGAACAGATCAAACAGTCTCCCGCTCGCAACAGGGGTGCGAGAAACTTGTTGTGGTGCTCTAGCTTTGAGTCGGCGTCCGGCGCTGCCAACGCGGGAGAAACAGTCACGAGACACAAGGGAGTGTGCGTGTATAGCGCGCCGCAACTTGCCGCCCCGAGACGTGCTCGGCGGGTGGTGGTGGTGGTGAGTTAGCCCAGGTTGGAGAACCTCCTTCTCCCGCGCTGCCGACGGGGA
>JAPQNM010001149.1:0-18983 GCA_029783475.1 Metacarcinus magister | reverse complement strand
CTCTATGTACGTCAAATATGTCTAGATCCATGACAGACACCCCATCAAGAGACTTGATGACAAGGAATTGTTCGTAATATGCCGGTTCGAAAGTACCTGGTAGAGTCTGAATGAGAGGGCCTGATGTGTACCGTGTGGAAGCGTTGGGTAGGTGTTGGGATGGCCTGCATTGGAGTCTTGGTATGGTGGTGCACCTTGCTGGCCTGGCAGGTTAGACACTCCCGCGCCCACTGCTGAATATCACGCCGCATTGCAGGCCACACGGCGCGTTTACCGATGAGGCGTAGGGTGCCTTTTACGCCAGGATGGGCCAGAGAGTGGAAGTGCGTAAATAGAGACCGGCGGTGATCTGAAGGAATGTACGGCCGTGGCGCCCCACATGACACATCACACCACAGCTTGTGCGGGGAGCCCGGAACCTCCAGCTGCTCGAGTTGAAGGGCGGTGGGGCCATTGAGCAGCTGTTGAAGTTCGGGATCGGTTCGTTGCGCTGCAGCGATTGCGGCGTAGTCGGGGAGTGGCGCCGCCGGGATGACAGCCGCCACCCCACGTGACAGGGTGTCAGCCACAGTGTTGTCTACGCCCCGTATGTGGCGGATGTCTGTGGTGAACTCAGAGATATACGCCAATTGCCGTGATACCCTGGGGGAGAAGTTGTCGCCGCGTTGGGCCATGGCGTACGTCAGCGGGTTGTGGTCCGTAAGGACGTGGAACTGCCGGGCCTCTAGAAAATGGCGGAAGTGACGGATGGCTTCATAGATGGCCAACAGTTCTCTGTCGAAGGCGCTGTACTTCTGCTGACACGGCTCAAGACGCTTGCTGAAGAAGGCAATGGGAGTGAAAACGCCATCGATGTCTTGTTGCAACACCGCGCCCACCGCTGCGGATGATGCGTCCGTGGTGAGAGTAGTTGGCGCGTTGGGAGCGGGGTGAGCGAGGAGGATAAGGTCGGCCAGGCGTGCTTTGATGGTGTGGAAGGCCGCCTCAGCCTCGCGCGACCATACCAGCGGCTTGGTGGACGTCGCCTTTGTCCCCTTCAGCAAGTCGTTGAGCGGCGCCAGGAATGAGCGGCGTGAGGAATTAACCGATGGTAATAATTTATCATCCCGAGGAATTCCCTCAATTTCCTGGGAGTGCTCGGCTGGGGAAACTCTTGAATGGCGAGCACTTTCTGCGGGAGAGGCGATATACCCGCGGCGGAGACTCTGTGGCCCAGGAAATCCAATTCTCGCGCCCCGAGGATGCACTTTGCCGGGTGGATCCTGAGGCCATAATCTTGGAGGCGGTTGAAGAGTTGTCGTAGGTGGACCTCGTGCTCCTGCGGTGTTGATGAGGCGATCAGGATATCGTCGATATAAACGACAACAGCGTCCATCCCGCGAACGACCTGATCCATGAACCGCTGGAAAGACTGCGCCGCATTCCTCAGGCCAAAGTTCATCATCGGGAACTCGAAGAGGCCAAACGGGGTGATGATGGCCGTTTTAAGGACGTCTTCCTCCGCCACCGGGATTTGGTGAAACGCTCGCACCAGGTCGATCTTGGAAAAGATTGTTTTGCCTCGGAGTTTAGCGTGGAAGTCCATGATATGTGGGATGGGATACCTGTCAGGCCGCGTCATGGCGTTAAGGGCTTTGTAGTCCCCACAGGGTCGCCATTCACCCTCGGTGGCCTTAGGGACCATGTGGAGAGGGGAAGCCCAACAACTAGATGAAGGGCGCACCACGCCATCCTCCAGCAATCTACAAAACTCGTCCTTCGCTGCCTGGAGTCGTTCCGGAGGGAGGCGCCGTGGACGGGCGAAACAAGGAGGCCCCGTGGTCACGATGGAGTGAGTCACGTCATGGGCCACCTTACCGCGTTTGGGGGTGAGGTGCGGTAATGAGGCGGAAGTCCTGGAGGAGCGAGGAGAAAGGCGATGCTGGCTGGAGTTGTGAGATGATGGGCGCGTGCTCGGGGCCCGGCACTGCCCTTATTCTGGTGTTGGAGGGCTTGTGAATGAGTTGGCGGCCCTTTGTGTCCACGAGAAAGTCATGGGCGCCCAGGAAATCCATCCCCAATATAGCCTGGCTGACGTCAGCGATGATGAATGGCCAGGTGACTATAGTGTTGGGAGCCAACGTTAGGCGGCGGGCTTGCGTGCCGTATGTGGCGATGGGGGTACCGTTGGCAGCCAGGAGGTCATAGGCGAGCCTATTTGGTTTAAAATGTGTCGGGGGCGGCACTATGCTGACCGTGGCGCCGGTATCTATGAGGTAGCGGGCACCCGAGTCCTGGTCGGCTACCCAGAGCAGCGTGCGGGGCGTCGATGTGGGATGTGCGGGAGACGTAGAGCTTATCGTCCCCCGCGCTGGTCGTTTCCCTGCCACGTACAGGGAGATTCACATCGGCGAGCACGAACACCGAACCTTCTATGATAGAAACATAGGCTGTCGTCACTAACCGTACTGTTACGAACTTCGAGGCGAGTTTCAAGCCTATCCATACGCGACACCAAAGCCTCTAACACAACACTTAAACGATCGGGGTTCTGCGGTGCAGGTGTACACTGACGCGAAAGGCTGCGTTCAAGGTTGTCAATACGTGACAACAAAGCGGCGGGCACATCACTATTCACTGTAGGTTGGCGGGCGGTGGTAACTGCTGAACACTGTTGCCGGACGGAATTGAAGGCGGGATCAGGGAGGGATGATGAGGGTGCGTGATTGGAGGCGTGGGTGTACACGTCATATGAGGCGTCAGCTTTTTGTACGTAGTCCTGCAGCTTCAGATTATCAGGCAAGGCGGCCAGGTGGAGGCGGAGGTCGGCGGGCAACAGCTGCAGGTGGCGGTGACGGAGAAGCGCCTCTGGGATGGGCATCCCTGAAGCGGTGTTGAGTGCCTGCATATGAGCCAGCAGAGCCGAGGGTCGGCGGCCATCCTGCTTTATAGAGTCCAACTGCTGCAGGTCTGACAGCCGTGTCCTGCCAAAAGCCTGCAAGAGGGCGTCTTTGAGCGCTGGATACTTTCCTGTGTCTGGAGGTGCCTGTAGTACTCCACATACAAGGGCTGTGACGTCAGTAGGGATGGCAGCGACGACTAGCTGGAACTTCTGGACATCGAAGAGTGTCGTGTGAGCCCACGTCGCCTCTATGTGTGTAAACCACGTCGTGATGTCGTATGTGAAGGCGGGAATCTTGAAGTTTTGTTCCATTGTGTGTTGATCCGGGGTTACCAATGTAGAGCTTTTGCTGGAGTGTTCACACAAGGATAAACAGGTGCAATATGGACGTTGTGGTGATTTATTTTGGAGTACAGTCACACATACGTACACAGGGTGGCGGAAGCGGCCGTGTTGTCTGTGCGTCTGTTTGCGAGCGTGGCTGTGTGTCAGGGCCGAGGTGACTACCAATTAATATTATCTTTTTATAGAGTTGTGGGGAAGAAAAATCATGGAGTATGATACCCCGAATATATTTACACACACACAAATAGCAAACAATAGGCTAGAAGCCAAAATAAATCACCAACGACGAACTGCTCGTAAACAATTACCAGAGCAGGGGTATGACACCCAAATAACTCCCTGTACAGCTGTTTGGAGGGTGAGATGCGTGACAGCAACACTCGGCAACGTAGATTGCTCCTCAGACAGCAGGAAGGGTCGAATGGTGTAGGTACAGTTGAAGGGCACACTGGAAGGGAGCCCAAGTCTCCAGAAATGCCTTCGGAAATGTTGAGAACCAGCAGCAGGTGGTGAGGTGTTGTCAGGTGTGAGAGCTGAGGCGTTCTGTCCTTCTCTAAGCCGGTGGCGTGGAGCTTGGCTCGGTTAGACTACCCCCCTACCCCTGGACAAGGGGGTGGGGTAGTGGCGGGGAAGCCGGTGAACTAGCGCCGGCAGACGAGAGTGGTAGTTCAACCACTAAATAGGTGAAGACGAGGCAGGTGCAGTTCCTCACACATGCCCCCACTAAAACATCTGCTGCACAGCTGATGTCGAAGAACTGCAGCTGACCAGGAGACATAAACAAACTTATAATATACTTGAGTGCAGGAAACAAAACCTGTAAAAGACTGGAGTGCAGGAAAACAAAATAAAGAAAAGCTATTGCCGGCTGAGAAGATCGGCTCCAATGTTGTCTGTCCCGGCAACATGAACAACCCTAAATTTATAGGGTTGAAGACCTAAAGCCCATCGTAGTACTCTATCATTTTTACCTTTGAATTTCTGAAGGTATATTAGAGGCTTGTGGTCTACTTCAAGGATAAATTCCTTACCTCGAAGATAGAAGTCAAACCTATGAATGCCGAACACGATGGCCAGGCATTCCCTCTCGATGGTAGAGTATCGTCGTTCCCGATCAAGTAGTTTCCGGCTGGCGTAAGAGATGGGATGTGGACGATCATCATGGTATTGTAGGAGTACAGCAGCTAATCCATAGTTTGAAGCATCGGTACGTAGGACGAAGGTCTGGCTGGGGTCCGGAAGACGCAGAATAGGTCCCGAAGTCAAGGCTTGCTTCAGCAGCTTGAACCGTTCAAGCAGATCTTCAGTCCACTGGAGGGGATCCCGTACCGGCTTCTTCAACAAGTCAGAGAGGGGGCCGGTAAGCTCAGAGGCCTGAGGAATGAAAGCTTTATAAAATGATATCAAACCTAGGAAACTCCGGAGTAACTTCTTGGTGGTAGGAGGAGTCATGGAGGTGATGGCAGTCAACTTGCCAACTTGTGGTTGAAGATGGTCGCGGGACAAAACAAATCCCAGATAGTTGATGGACTCTGCTCCAAACCGGCACTTTTTAAGTTTGACAGTCAGACCGTTTTGATGTAGTCTATCTAAAACAGACTTGAGGGCAGAGATGTGAGTGGGCCAATCAGATGAATACACAAAAATATTATCAAAATAAAATGAAACATTGGCCAAGCCAGCAAGCACAATCCTCATTAAGCGAATATAAGTGGCACAGGCCGTAACAAGACCAAAAGGCATCCGAGTAAATTCCATCAGGCCCTTGTGAGTGGGAAACGCAGTGAAGCGTCGAGCTTTGGCAGAAAGTGGAACCTGGTAATATGCCTTACTCAAATCTAGCTCTGAGAAGAACTCAGCACCAACGAACTTATGCAGTTTTGTCTCAATACTGCAGGATGGTTCAGCATGGAAAATAGTAACTGAGTTGAGTAACCTGTAATCAATGGCCATCCGATACGTACCGTCGGACTTCCTGACCATGATAACCGGAGAGCAGTGTGGAGAGGTTGAAGGTTGGATGATTCCTTGACTCAACATCTGCTCAACCTCTTCCTGGTAGTAGTGCTGGAGATGGATGTGATGGTAGTGGCAGTAGTAGTAATAATAATAATAGAAGTAGTAGTAATAATAGTAGTAGTAGTAATAATAATAATAATAGTAATAGTAGTAGTAGTAGTAATAATAATAGTAATAGTAGTAGTAGAAGTAGTAATTAAGAGGAAAACCAGTGAAGAAATCAATGCAAGTTACAAGGTGACGGTGCCCTTCAGAAGAAGGTGGAGACAAGGGATCTACCAAGTCAATGGCAACTCTGGAGAAGGGTTCAGTTACGACAGGTAACGGTTGAAGAGGTACTGGACGTACCCTTCCCTTAGCTGACATACGTTGACACTTGTCGCAGGAACGGCAGTAATCCCGGATGTCTGCACACATCCCTGGCCAATAAAAGTCTTTCCATACCTTCATCTGGGTCTTCCGGTGGGAGAAATGTCCAGCCAAAGGACCTTCGTGAGCAACACGTAGGATGACGGGACGGCAATCGCTGGGAACAACCAAGGATAAACCATTTACCTTTTGAAGGTGATCCGAGGAGAGACATTTTCGGTACAGGAGGCCGTCCTCATGTATGAACTGGTATGTGGCACCATCCCGTGCCTTCTCAACTTCTTGAGTGGTGGCCTTTGATTGCAAACCCGTGAAGGAAGGACAGGATTCCTGAAGTTGACGAAACTCATCAGGGGTTACAGTCAAAGGATGGAGCTTAGGCAGAACTAGAGGGTGGACCCGTTTAGATCGACCGGCTCTGGTCTCCACAGCACACACTTGAGTAGTGGAGGACTCAACTGGTGGTAGATGCTGACATCCAGAAGAGCGGTTGTCCTTTTCTTGAGAGGAGAGGGAAGTTCCGGGCGAAGGCGAGTCATCAGGAGTGTCACGGGGGTTTTTTGTTCTCCCTCTATATTGTTGTAGTAACAATAATATTTTATGTGTAGAACTCGTGATGATAAATCTGTAGGATAATTACAAGCCTCTCGACACCGACCTCATCTCACTCACCTTCGGGAGGCTCTGTATCGCCTAAGTTTTAAATCTAATGTACCCAGAGTGTTTGGCAAAGTAAACAAATAAGACAAGCTTCTTTAGTTTATCTAAATAAGCTTCCCCTGAAACGGAAAGATTATTAAAGACTCTCACACCATTCACTCGCTAACCTGGCTATAAAGAACTTAATTGTAAACCTTAAGATTCCTTACTGTACTCACAACCTTCCTCTCTCGAGGAAGTAGTGTGCGCGTGCGCGCGTACACACGTGGGTGCGGGCGTGCGCGTAGGTGCAGGCGTGGGCGTACACAGGCGTGGGCGGCGTCCGTGGATGTAGCGAGCGCGGGGTGAAGGGGGCACACGTGGTATCCATATACACGTCTCCCTCTGTCCTCCCATACGCTGTTTCTGCAAAGAGACTCCACCACAAACACAAGGAGGGCAGGACAAAACCAGGCTCCCACCTTAACTCCACTTCACTAGCTCAGCCTCCACTCAGAGACAACTCCACTTATCTCTCTCATGAGCCAGGACAAAACCAGGCTCCCCTTAGAGACAACTCCACTTCACTAGCCCAGAGAAACTCCACCTAGAGACAACTCCACTTCACTAGCTCAGCCTCCACTCAGAGACAACTCCACTTATCTCTCTCATGAGGCAGGACAAAACCAGACTCCCCTTAGAGACAACTCCACTTATCTCTCTCATGAGGCAGGACAAAACCAGACTCCCCTTAGAGACAACTCCACTTCACTAGCCCAGAGAAACTCCACCTAGAGACAACTCCACTTCACTAGCTCAGCCTCCACTCAGAGACAACTCCACTTATCTCTCTCATGAGGCAGGACAAAACCAGACTCCCCTTAGAGACAACTCCACTTCACTAGCCCAGAGAAACTCCACCTAGAGACAACTCCACTTCACTAGCTCAGCCTCCACTCAGAGACAACTCCACTTATCTCTCTCATGAGGCAGGACAAAACCAGACTCCCCTTAGAGACAACTCCACTTCACTAGCCCAGAGAAACTCCACCTAGAGACAACTCCACTTATCTCTCTCATGAGGCAGGACAAAACCAGACTCCCCTTAGAGACAACTCCACTTCACTAGCTCAGCCTCCACGTGGCTACCACACAGCTAAACTCCACCTCTCCACTCACTAGCTCAGCCTCCACGTGGCTACCACACAGCTAAACTCCACCTCTCCACTCACTAGCTCAGCCTCCACGTGGCTACCACCTTGGCTCGTCTCCACGTGGCTACACTTACCTTCAATCCACTTCACTCACCACCAGTTTCTTCTCAAAGAAACTCCACGCAATTCCTCGCGCCACCATACAACTGCAGTCCACCCGACTAAGCAAGATTGCAATGGCGACGCGAGAAACAGCGTGGAAAAAGAATTCTACCCCCAACCTGATCTCTCTCCACCACCGCGCCACCCAGACTGACTTGCGCGCGGCATGCCGCGGGCCGGGTCACGCTGCTACCCGGCCCGGGTCATGGACATGCCACACGCTGCCATACGGCGTCACTCTGGTTGTGTTAATTCGTATAACACAACCCATATTTAACATGCGCGTAAATGTTACACATCATGCAACTATCCCTACAATTAAGTAGACCTGCTTGCATGCAGAAAATGTCTCCCAGCCTGATAATACCCCCCCATGGATATAATGCATTTTGGGTTCTATCCACACTCCTTGTCTGAAATACTGCATTCGGATTGGTTCCGGCACAGGCCTACGGGTGACGTCAAAAAGGAATATTCCACTTAATGAAGCGTCCCCAGCTGTGTCACGTGCACCCAGTAAACTTCCAGGACCCCACATTCCTTAGCCATGACGTAGCTCTCCCCAGCTACGTAGGCCTAAAATTCCACCCATGACAAGGAGGCAACAGAGGATCTTGTAGGGAAGAAACGTCAGTGGTGGCTTGGTCATGGTCACTATGGAGAAAAGGGTTGTCGTTACTGATTAGAGAATCAGGACTATCAGGATCTTGTACTCCGGGAATATTCCCAACTAGAGCACTAGCAAATTTAATTGGGGCCCTTACAGCATCTGTCCAACCAGTGTAAAATGGGCACCGTAAGTAACACTTAACGACAGGAAATTCGTCGATGCGTCCCAAATAGTCAGCAACTTGTACTTTGGGGCAGAGTGATGGGTTAATGTCTGGCAAGGCTTCCTCAGAAATTACAACTCCAGAGCATCCAGTATCCCTAATTATAGAGGAAGACCATGACCCATTAATAGTCCCCGTAACTGAGAAGTTAGGCACTTTATGGTCCTCTAAACAAAATCCAACCTTATAGGGGGGCGTGGTAGTAGTTCCATCCTTGAATGCTCGAGGATTCCTGGGACAGCGTGGTCGTATATGTCCTGCTTCCCCACAATTGTGACAAGTCACGGTTGAGAGAGTCTGACTCCCAGGAGAAGGTAGAGGCTGGAGTGGAGTAGCAAGTAGAGGGGAGATTTTCTTAGCGTTGTTGTTGGAAGAGACCTTAGGATAGGCGTTGTGGGCGGATGCCCAGTCATCCGCTAGTTGTATTGCTTCCTTCAGCTTGGTAGGCCTTCTTTCCTTGATGAATAGGCGTATTTCTGCTGATAAGGAGGACAAAAATTGGTCAAAGATGATAAACTCCCTTAAATCAGCATAAACATTGGCCACAGAGAAAGATTCAACCCAAGAATCAAACATCCTCGATAACTGGGTAACAAACTGATGGTAGTTCTGTCCTACTCTAATCTTGTTTGACCTGAAATCCACCCGGTAGCCATCTGGAGTTTTACTGAAGCCCGTTAACAAGGCTTGCTTCAGCAACTCGTAATCCTCAGTGGTGGATGATGGAAGGGACGTGTAGAGTTCGGCAGCTTTATCAGTAAGGAGGCAACCCAGACGAACGGCAAAGGTATCTCTGGGTAAAACCAGCATCTCGGCCACACGCTCAAACCTAGTTAAATAGGTGGCAATGTCCTCTTACTCCTTGTATGGTGGTAGACTAGGTCTGGAAAAAGGATCATGTGATGGTAGGACTGAGGGCTTACCTTTAGCTGCAATTTCTGCCAGCTTGATCTCTTTCTCCCTCTCAGCTTGTGCTTGTCTTTCTTCTCTTTCAGCTTGTCTTTCTTCTCTTTCCTTCTCAGCTTGTCTTTCTTCTCTTTCTCTCTCAGCTTGTCTTTCTTCTCTTTCTCTTTCCGCTTGTTTTTCTTCTCTTTCAGCTTCTTTTTCTTCTCGTTCCTTCGTAGCTTGTCTTTGTCTTTCTTCTCTCTCAGCTTGTCTTTCTTCCCTTTCGTTTTTCTGTTGTTCAAGGATCCACTGGCCAATTTCCTTGCCCTGCAGACCGAGGGTTTCACCCTGCTCCTTCAGTTCTTGAAAGGAAGACATGGAGAAGACCACACAGAGAACACAATACAAAAACAAAAAATTGGACAACACCTCACGTGCAAAAATCTGGCAAAAGCAAGAGTTTGACGGCAGTCAAAACACTCATAACATTACTCCCGGGCTTCAGGCAGCAATGGCGCGCAGCAGCGACTTACAGATAACAACCCACAATCTGTAAAATGATCATAAATAATTGGTAGTTCTTATCCTGGCGAGGTCGCCAATATGTCAGGGCCGAGGTGACTACCAATTAATATTATCTTTTTATAGAGTTGTGGGGAAGAAAAATCATGGAGTATGATACCCCGAATATATTTACACACACACAAATAGCAAACAATAGGCTAGAAGCCAAAATAAATCACCAACGACGAACTGCTCGTAAACAATTACCAGAGCAGGGGTATGACACCCAAATAACTCCCTGTACAGCTGTTTGGAGGGTGAGATGCGTGACAGCAACACTCGGCAACGTAGATTGCTCCTCAGACAGCAGGAAGGGTCGAATGGTGTAGGTACAGTTGAAGGGCACACTGGAAGGGAGCCCAAGTCTCCAGAAATGCCTTCGGAAATGTTGAGAACCAGCAGCAGGTGGTGAGGTGTTGTCAGGTGTGAGAGCTGAGGCGTTCTGTCCTTCTCCAAGCCGGTGGCGTGGAGCTTGGCTCGGTTAGACTACTCCCCTACCCCTGGACAAGGGGGTGGGGTAGTGGCGGGGAAGCCGGTGAACTAGCGCCGGCAGACGAGAGTGGTAGTTCAACCACTAAATAGGTGAAGACGAGGCAGGTGCAGTTCCTCACACTGTGCCTCTACTGACCTCTACCCACCTTGACCGAGTCCGGGAGGAGTTCAACGGTGGGTCATGGGATTATACAGGTATCAGGTGAGGTGAGGTTAATCTCGACCTCAGCCGCGGTCTCGAGGGAAGTAATTATAGGCTCAGGCTCTGGGTATGTCGTCAGGTCACAACGGCTGTGTGTGTGTGTGTGTGTGTGTGTGTGTGTGTGTGTGTGTGTGTGTGTGTGTGTGCACGACAATATCTTGATGTTGATATCAACGCGAGTCACTTGCTTATTAGGCACGCTCGCCTCGGATGCGGCGAGCAAGCTGGATGTCCTTTGGCATGATAGTGACGCGCTTGGCGTGGATAGAGCAAAGGTTTGTGTCCTCAAAATTACCCACAAGGTAAGCCTCGGAGGTCTCCTGCAGAGCCATGACAGCAGAGGACTGGAAACGGAGATCAGTCTTGAAATCCTGAGCAATCTCGCGCACCAAACGTTGGAAGGGCAACTTCCTGATGAGCAGCTCAGTGCTCATCTGGTAACGGCGGATTTCACGGAGAGCCACAGTGCCCGGCCTGTAACGGTGAGGCTTCTTGACACCTCCGGTGGCAGGCGCGGACTTACGAGCCGCCTTCGTAGCAAGTTGCTTACGAGGCGCCTTCCCACCGGTGGACTTGCGAGCTGTCTGCTTTGTACGAGCCATAGCGAACAGAGGAGGAGTGTGACGCGCGGTCTTTTATTTTATTTATTTATTTATTTTTTCAGATTGTCAACCTTAGGATGACTGGGGCCTTTAGCCTTTTTGGCGGCCCCCATGAGAATGTGAGGTTCGTTGGTACTAGGTGTCTCTACAGGGCTAACCTGCACACCATCGATGGGGAGTCTTACTTGCCTGCAATGCAGTGCGTTAGATACACCCCACCGAGGCACGGCAGGTTAGTCCTTAGTCAAGAGAAAAGGGTTGATAATGCCACCGTTCGCCGGGCGGGGGAGTCTAACTTGCCCGCCTTAGCGGTGCGTTAGATACACCCCAGCCCGACTGGCTGTGGAATTATCGTGGGGGAGGGTAGTGTCGGACTAGTTCGATTAAGGTTGAAAGAGGTGTATTCTGGATTATTTCCGGTGCTGTTCCTAGACTTCTGTCCAGGTAGCGTTGTGTTTCTCCGCATTCTTGCAGATAATATATTAATGGTGAGGCGCAGGCGGTGTTGCAGTATATGCAGGGTTCTTCTTCGGTGTTCTTAAGTTCGGTGTAGCATCTGTAGCCCAGGCGCAGACGGTGTAGTCCGGTGCTTGTTTCCCTGTCTAGTTTAATTGGGAATGTCTTGGTGTTCTTTGATGTTTTCCTATACCAGTTTGCACTGATTGATCCTTTGTTGGCCCATTGTTGCACGAGTCTTTTTGCAGTCTGTTTTGTTGTGCATCTTGTTGTGTTTTTAAGGGACGAGAAGCTTGGTGGTGGGTGTGCCGTGACGCTGGGGAGGTGTAAGGCGTTCTTGGCAGCTGCGTCTGCGTCATCGTTCCCCTTTATTCCGGCGTGGCTTGGGATCCAGCTTAGATGTAATGTTCTTCCACTCTCCTGGATCCGCCTAGCTGTGATCAGTATCGTGGTTATCAGGTTGATGTTATCTCTGGGCATCCCCTTGGTGAGTGCTTGGATGGACCCCATTGAGTCGGTGTGGATCAGGACTGCTTTTTCCCGTGGCTCAGCATTCTGTAGGGCTTTCAGAACCGCTAGGAGTTCTGTTTGTAGGGTGGATGATCCATTTGGTAGTCTGAAGTAGGCGGTGGTTTCTTCGTGCGCGCGGTCTTGTCTCGTTGGACTATATATACAGATTCTCCCTGCCCCGCGAGCTGAAACCCTGGCTTGTGATATGTCAGAACGAAGCGCAAGCTCCTGCCGCCCGCCTGCCCGGCCGGCCGGCCGGCCGGCCGCTCGCCCGCCATTTTCCAACTCGCTTCGTCGTGTGTGAGAGAAACAAAGTTATGCCATTGCAAGGAAAAAAAAAAAAAATTCTTTTCCGACCAAAGTTTTCCCAAATGTTGTTTGATAGCATGGTATTAGCGGATAGTAGTAGAAGTGAGCTTTTATGCAAAGGCAGGACTCGTAGAGCCCGTGGAAGTTTCAAGGTCAAGGTGCGTTAATACTTTTTCCATACCAATTGAAATGGCCTTTCAGCTGGTTTGTCCATCAGTTTTTATATTACCCACAATATTTTACGATTTTTTTTTTTTTTCCCATGGTTATTTAGAGACTGGTTTAATTTTCTGTAACCTGAAAGGATAGTAATCTGTTTTAAATATTTGCCGTAAATATTCGAAGTATTAGTAGTCGTAATAGTAGTAGTAGTCTTTTGCCGTAAACCTCATCATCATCATCATCATCATCATCATTATAGTTCTCGAGTTATTATAAGGAACCCAATGTTAACGATTAGTTTGACAGAAGAAATACTGATATAATTTGATCAAGCCTATCAGGTGGTGTCATTAGATTTAAAAAAAAAAAAATGTTGTATTTGACTCACAGTTCATGAAGCAAAAATGTCCTTTATTACATATGATAAAGTGAATTCAATGCTAAAAGTCTCAAAAGAAAGGTTGTGGTTTTTTCATGTCCTATCTTTCTTTCTTTGTAGTCATTGTACGTATACCTTATAGTTCTCGAGCTATAATGAGAAATTCAGTTCTGTGTTATAAACAAATCTTTGGAAAAAAAGAAACAAAACGTATACCTTCTGGATCTATCAAAGTTGTGTTTTGACATCAATGTTAATAAATTGTCATAGATAAAGTTTGATCCATTAATAGTATGAAATTATCTTCATTTACCGATATGATTTAGTACGGGAACCTCACCTAAACAGAATAAAAGGAAGAATAATTAAAAATCATAGACCTTAATTAGTGGTGTCATTCTCCATATACCAGAAACATACACATCTTCTCCCTGAGAGAGACCTGTGTCCTCGGGATGATCCAGTGCTGTTGCCCCAAAGCGAACATGGTGTCGCCCAGCACGGAGGCGGAGCTGACCAAACAAATGCAACAGGTACTCTGCGGCATATGGTTAAATGAGACAAACCTCGTCAAATTTAGGGCCAACGACCATACCACGTTCAATGCACCGCTTCTCGTCCGATCAGCGAAGTTAAGCAACGTTGGGTCTGGATAGTACTTGGATGGGTGACCTCCTGGGAACACCAGATGTTGGTGGCATTCAATGATTTTTTTTTATTTTCTTTTTTTTTGCCGTTATAACTCCGGATATATTTTGTCATTCATTTTCGGTTGGTATTAATTTTCTTCCTCTCTTTCCACCAACAATCCCCCTCCCCCCCGTCATCCCACCCCCTACTCCCTTATCACGGGGGCGGAGCTGAACAAACAAATGCAATAGGCAAACTGCGGCATTTGCTTAAATAAGGACGCTTCTCGTCCGATCAGCAAGGTTAAGCGACGTTGCGTCTAGACAGTACTTGGATGGGTGACCGCCTGGGAACACCAGATGTTGTTGGCATGTCTAATTTTGTATAATTCCGTATATTCTTTATCATGCATTATCAGTTGGTAAAATTTTATTTTATTTTTTCTTTTTTTATGTGTTTTTAGTCTTATTTCCTCCTTACCCCCTCCCCCCCTCCCCCACCCTCACCCCTCACCCGACTCCACCACAAATACACACACACACACACACACACACACACACACACACACACACACACACACACACACACACACACACACACACACTTTATTAACACCTTAGTACATAATCATTGCTGTAGACTAGCCCAAAGCATCCTTAATATACATAAAAAACAAAGAAAAGAATAAGAAATATTAAAAATACTAATCAGTATTTGTTTTTTAAATCAGCCCTAACAGAAACTCCCGATGACCTTGAAGTTCTCGCAAGATGTGTGTGTGTGTGTGCGTGTGTGTGTGTGTGTGTGTGTGTGTGTGTGTGTGTGTGTGTGTGTGTAATATAATATAATATAATATAATATAATATAATATAATATAATATAACATATATACATATATAAATGTATATATATATATATATATATATATATATATATATATATATATATATATATATATATATAATCACGCGGTCTCTCGTGCTAGGTAAGGTAAGTATGAATATAACCTACTACAAGCTCGAACGCTGCCGGCTTATATAAAGGGTAATTTCAAAAATTGACTCGCAGCAGTGTTCACCCAGCCGCCGCAGAGAGCAGACTTCCTCCCTGCTCTCTCGCTGGTCCACTCACGGTCGAGATTACTCCCGCCATGGCCACTCCAAAGAGGCCCCCCGAGTCACCCGCTGACGAAGACGGCTTCCTCCCTGTGCGGAGGAAACGTCCAAGGAAACGGGATGCCCCTGCTGCTGACGCTGACGGTACTCCAAAGTTTGGAGGATCGCTGAGCACACAGAGGAAAACCCGCTCCGTGTGGTAAAGTGGCTGCAGAAGGAATTTTAGATCCTTCTCCGGGTGGAGGTTTCCCGCACGGGAGACTTTTTTATCCGTGGAACGGACTGGGGCTCCGCCACTACACTTCAGGAGATCGCAGACGGACAGCCGCGAGGCCTCGTCCTTCTGCATAAGGAGAGCACTCGCAAGTGTGTCCTCCAGGGTTTCCCCACTGCCCTGCCCCTGGACCCGGTGTTGGAGCACCCAGCTGTCCTCGCAGCTTAACGGTGCACCTACAACGCCGGACACGGACGCCACCTAACCACCCGCCAAGTCGTGCTAACGTTGCGGGGATCTGTTCCCGCTTCGCTGGACATTGCCTGCTGGGGGAAGTTTACCTGCAGGAAGTTCGTTCTTGAGCCCCTCCGCTGCTTCCGGTGCCAGGCGTTTGGTAACTACCAGCGCCAGTGCACCCTTGAGAAGGACCACTGTGGGGTGTGCAGTGGTGACCACGCGACGAGGGACTGTATCCGGCGCCTTCGTGGAGACGGGGACAGGCCCACACCGTGTTGTCTCAATTGTGGTAACAGGCACCACGCCTGGAACCACCGCTGCCCCGCTCGGCTGCAACGGATCAGTGGGGAACCACCACGACAACGTGAACCAACCAGGCCCCGCCCGCCGCCACCAGCGCCACCACCGCCTCCCCAGGACCTGCCGGCTCCTGAGAAGAGGCGGAAACGCATACCACGGAACCGAAGACGAAGGAAGACTACTCGGCAGGAACCACCACCCCCACTCCAGGAGGAGGAGGCCAGCCGAGTCCCTGTTAAAAAGACGTCTGCTGTTGACGTGCCGTCACCTCAGGTGGCCTTCACCAGAGCAGCGGCAACCCAGACAGCAGCCACCACCAGTTACGTCTTCACGGAGTCAGAATTGGTCTGCTTCCTTATAGACTAAGGCTACCTCTACGAACAGGAGCAGTGGTCCAAGATGGAAGACTGCTCGCATGAGCCTGCGCTAAGTGTAGCGCGGAAGTTGCTGCGAGTAAGCCAGCCTCTGCCAAGGACCCTTCCTCTCGCCAGGCCACTGAAATGACTGCCGCCTTTCCCTGGATATACTGCATTCGACGAGTGGGTCGACTACGAAAACCCCGAAGAAGAGGACCAAGAGGTGGACGAGGACGCCCTCCTACTTGACCAGAGTCGAGACATGACGGACGAGGAGCTCGCAAGTCTCCTCAGTTAACAAGACTCCAGCCACGGGTGGCTCACTATAAGCCGCTTTGTTACCATGTTTTCTGTATTTATGTATATTTGTTTTTATGGTAATTTTTCATGTTTATTTTCCTGCATTGTTATATTTGTATGGTATCAATAAACAATGAAACGGAAAATTGACTCAGTCTGTAGTGCGCGTCGCTCCGCTACACACACACTAGCAGCAGCATGACTGGCCGCGGCAAGGGTCTTTGGAAAGGGGGCGCTAAGCGTCACCGAAAGGTTTTACGTGATAACATCCAGGGCATCACCAAACCAGCTATTCGTCGTCTGGCTCGTCGCGGCGGCGTGAAGCGTATCTCTGGCTTGATCTACGAAGAGACGCGTGGTGTGCTTAAGGTGTTCATGGAGAACGTTATCAGGGATGCCGTCACCTACACTGAGCACGCTAAGCGCAAGACTGTTACTGCCATGGACGTCGTGTATGCCCTGAAGCGTCAGGGACGCACTCTGTACCGATTCGGTGGTTAAGGATTGCATTGCAAAGCCGTTTATTACCGTCTACAAACACATAAATCCCGGACCTTCTAGGTCCACAATCTTTTGCATAAAGAGAATGGTGGTCATTCATTATATATATATATATATATATATATATATATATATATATATATTATATATATATATATTATATATATATATATATATATATATATATATAAATATATATATATATATATATATATATATAAATATATATATATATATATATATATATATATATATATATATATATATATATATATTTTGCTTCATCACTATCAAGTAGTATTTTTTAAATGATTTATTTATTAATATTTTTTTTTCTTATTCATGGAGCCGAGAGAATAACATCAAGTTTTAGAAGAGATGATCTAAAATAAGTTTTAGCAATGATAATCATTAATAAGGTAGAGATAAATAAAAAAAAAAAATAAATAAAAAAAAAATATATACCGGTTTGTAATGCGTTATACGTATGTACTATTATTATTATCAATAATGTTGCTATCACATAATCATATAATTTATATCATAATCATGGTCCGTCTAACTCTCAAGATTTATAATATGTGGCTCCGAATAGGAGCCGGATAATAGTGTGTCAAAGGAATGGTGGAGATTCCTTTCTCGTTTCTCCTCGTTCATTGATTACTTCTTCTCAGTCTTCTTGGGAAGGAGCACTGCTTGAATGTTGGGCAGCTCACCGCCCTGTGCAATGGTCACGTCCGAGAGGAGCTTGTTAAGTTCCTCGTCATTGCGGATAGCCAGCTGAAGATAACGCGGGATAATGCGAGTTTTCTTGTTGTCACGGGCAGCGTTGCCGGCAAGCTCAAGGACCTCAGCAGCTAGGTATTCCATAATTGCTGCCAGGTAAACTGGAGCTCCAACACTTGCGCTCAGCGTAGTTACCCTTCCTCAGAAGACGATGAATCCTGCCGACTGGGAACTGAAGTCCAGCCCGACTGGAACGGGACTTTGATTTTCCCTTCACTTTCCCACCCTTGCCACGTCCAGACTTGATGCAGTTGTAGTAGTAGTAGTAGTTTTCTAGGGGCGACGCGTAGTAGATCGCTCGGGCTACACGATCTACGAGTTGAATGACGCGAACGTTTGGCAGTTTTTCAGTATTGATACCAGCAGCCGGATCGGGGAAGAAAAGAGAGCGCATCGCTCGACCAATGAGCGCGCGTCTCTTGACGCCTGATCGTGATCCTGAGTAAGTTTGCCGCATATAAGTGGGCGTGGCAGGTAACGAACGAGCAGACACGGCTGCCAGACTTGCCGGAGCCGGGAATGAAATAGAGCTGGAATTCCCCCGCAGCGCTAGCTCTTTAAAAACTGCGTTTAAAACAGCAGCACATGAGAAGATCAGGGTCATCTTTGATAATGCACTAGCGTTGGGCTCCTCCTCCGCTAGATGGTATAACCATGTTACCCAGCGCCAGCCTGCTATTCTCTATGGCCTCAGCCCCACCATCGCGAGGACCATACAGAGACTAAGGCTAGGTTACCTGTGCCGCGCCCAGATCCTCAACACCCTGCCGGACACGTGTGACCACTGCCTCACGGCAACAGAGGAACCCCTGCTCCACTATGTCCTCCGGTGACCTGTGACCTCTGACCTGCGCAGACACATCCGTGCCCCCCTCCCTCTAAGACTCGAAACAGTTGCAGAAATCATAAGCCAGTCATAGCTGTCTATTCTTGCAGCTGTAGGGAAAAGGTACCCACCACCTTATTAAATGCCAACTATATTAAAACGTCTACTCTGACGGGCTCATAGCTAGCCCGTGTGTCCCTTTTTCAAAGGGGCACGATAGCAACTATTACTATTACTATATGTCGACCAAACATTGGATCCGCGCCCAGATCCCAGTGGGTGTGTGCTGTGTTGCGTCCGTGTGCCCCCTAACTTGGGGGCATGGCGGCCTCACGCACACACTCCCGATACTCTGCTATTCCCCGACGAGCATTGCTCACATTTCTCGGGTGGTGTTGACTGCCCAGAGTCCGCCACCACCACACGACGTCACCTACCTTTCACGAAAAACTCTGACGGGCTCTATTGTTAGCCCGTGTGTCCCCTTCGGAGGGCACGATAGACACTGACTGACTGACTGTCGACAAACATTGGATCCGCGCCCAGATCCCAGTGGGTGTGTGCTGTGTTGCGTCCGTGTGCCCCCTAACTTGCGGGGCATGGCGGCCTCACGAACACACTCCCGATACTCTGCTATTTTTTTTCTTCTTTCTCTCCACGAGCATTGCTCACATTTCTGGTGTTGGTGTTGACTGCCCAGAGTCCGCAACCACCACACGACGTCACCTACCTTTCACGAAAAACTCCGACGGGCT